>VXAB01008900.1:400538-434058 GCA_013399175.1 Odontophorus gujanensis | reverse complement strand
AAAAAAAAACCCCCACCCCCCCCCAACCCTACAAAAAAAAAAATAAAAAAATTAAACCTCCATACTGGGAAGCATACTAAACAAATACCTTTTGCTTCTCTTTCTTCAAGGTTGAGAGGAAAACAGTACTTCTGGAGAAACTTTTAGGGCAGCAGGGCTGCACTGAGAATACCCAGCCAGTGCTGTATCTGCATCAGCCACCTATTTGGAGCTCAACTACATGCCTCTTCAGTGAGCCAAAAGGAATGTCATTCCAAAGAGCCTCACCTCTTCAAAAAGAGTATTTACTTTGGAATAAAAGGTGGTGAGTTCACTCCAAAACGTGGCTATATGCCAGCAATGATGGAGACTGCTTTCTCATCCCATATTCAGATGGAATGGGTAAGCGATTTGAGCACTAGCTCTGACATGCAGGCATCAGGTTGGTACTGAGCTGAAGGACTCCAAGCAGCTGGAGAAATACCAAGCAATAGTCAGATAAAAATAAGAACCGTCTTGATACTGGTGTGTAAACCACTGTCCTAACTATACAAGTACAACTAGAAATGCACAGTATATGTTTAATGTATCATATATGAAGATATAAAGATTACTTTTGCACACCTGATACACCATATACGTATTGGAGATGAAAAAGAAGACTTGATGCTCCAACTCCTCACGTATTTTAAACGCACATAGTCTGAAGCTAAGCCTTTGCCATTTCTAATTCCTTGCTTATGTCAATGTATAAGTAAGATTACACACAAATCATAATAAATGTTGCAAACATAAGAGAACATATATATGCTCAAACAGTTAACATCCAGAGCATCCTGTAGATGGGCTTCTCAGTGTTGCAATCCCCTGCATAACATATGACCAAATTCTGCAGAACTGGGGAGATCAGCACAGATGCCCTGTCACAAATCTGAAGAGCTTTCTCTACCCATTCATGTAGAGAATTCATGGAAAGGCTAGCTGATCACAGCCTACACAAGCAGTTATTTTCACAATGAAACAGTTAAGTTGTGCTTCATCACATAAGCGCTCTTTGTTGTCAACAAAAGATTTGCCAACAGCTTTCAAAATGTTTTCATGAATTCAATAAACACGTTTAATTCTGGACACACAAAATATCCTTACTTTCTAAATGCAATGTTGCCTTGCCAATCTCCGAGTTTCAGAGCACGTTCGTGTTAATTACTCTGTAGCACTTAGGTGGGCCATTTAGACCCACTTGGCTTCAACCTCCCATCATATAAAATAGCATTTCTGTTTCCATATCACTCATATTTATTAGAGCCTTGACAATCTACAGTGATGGGCGTTATGGAATGCCTGGAAAAACATATAGCTTGCATAACTGACTGCCTTGCTGCAGACATGGATTAGATGTTTAATTCCACCTGAGGTACACTGACCTCACTAAACTTGATTCTGAATTGATACTGAACTGAACACCGTACTGGAATAATGCAAAACTTTCCCATGTCAGTTTAAACCACATTGTTACATACACTGCGTAACAATGATGTGAAATTCCTATTGCTGGAGTATTGAAGCAGTAAGAGCATAAGACTGAAGAGGAATGTTGTAAATAAGGAATACACATTCAACAGCTAGTCTGTTTTCAAAAGTAAAAGTTAATAAAACTAACTACACTCATTAGATATTTCATGTTTTATTGGATACTTCCTGCCTGTGTTCTCTGGGGTTAATCAGGCAGTACACACATTATACTGTTTCTTTTAGTTGGGCTGCTTAATACTGTTATCTCCACTATCGCTGAAGGGGAAAGAAACATATGCATAAGAAGACTTAAGTTTTTATTCATGTAAAACTAGGTAACAAAAAAGCAAAATTGCGCCAAGTGTGTTGTATTTAGCATGTCTGATGCATTATACCATTTGGTGGTAACTCAATGAATTGTACCAAATGCAGTCTTGACAAAGACACTGAAGGTGCCTTTAAGGTAAGTTTTAACATCTCCAAAAGGCCTCCAAATGTTACATTAGCATTAAAAAAACTCACACAAAATCATATAGCAAAATGCTGCACGCTCTATTATCAGCCTCAAGAACAGGAACCCATTTCAGAGTATTTTCTATACTAGTACCACTTAATGGCTCATGAAGATAGTACAAGAGATGTTCATAGCAGGAGAGATGGGCAGGATGATATTTAAAGGTCCCTTCCAACTCAAATGGTTCTATGAAATAATCTCAAAAATCATATTAAAGATTCATGACATCTACTATAGGTCCAAAAATATTTAATTAAAATTTTCTCTGTAATAAAGCCACCAACTATGTAAGAACTGAAAACTACTCAAATTGAGTTGGACATGAAGCTGAACTCAGAAACAGCACTTGTCTTGAAGTTTACTCTAATTCAGATGTGAAAAGGAGCTTGCTTTCGCCAGAGTTATTCTTCCCCTAGAACATAATTTACTAAAAGATGCCACCACAGTTCCTCTCTGTTTGGCAGCAGCCTAAGCTCCAGTATGATGTCCAGAACACTTGAGTCATTCCCATTTTATTTGGCTTGCATTTTCTCTTCTGACTAAGAGACTGTGGGACTCATAACTTCACAGCTGAGGATCCCACACTGGAGGATAATGGCATTACAACTTCCCAAGCCATAATGAATCTAACTTGCACCACTTCAATCATGTTAGCATTTTCTGTTATGTTATCACATCCTAAAGTCACACAAAAACATTTATTCTTCTCTCCCTCTCCATACAAGGCTCCTTACCTCTAGTAAGGAACTAACATTGTTTGTTTGTCTTCCCAGAGTGTTTACTAAATGTAGTAATTATCAAACTGGTACATAAAACTGAGCCCATTTTAGCAGCTCTCTGAATAACATTTCTGCTAAAGTGTGCATAAGGCAAAGTATGTCAGCTTTGCAATGAGGAGAGAATTTTTAAAGGAAATCCAAGAGAGGAAAGTTCCATTTTCTTGAAGCAGTTATAAAACTGGATTATGAGTAATTCAAAGACAAGCCAAAAAATGTACACCACTAGCAATCAAATAGGAAACAGGAAGAAAGAAATTTTCAGGTTTTCCTTCTCACATCTGAAAGTGGTTTTAGTTTTTATTTTTATTCCCTTTTCTGTTTGACATTCTACCTACGATTTAAACATTTCTGTAAAAATCACCAGCAAACATAAAAAGTTTAAGTCTGGGGATTAGATCTTCAGCTCACAGAAGCTGGTTAGTGCAGACTCATGAGTGCATAAGGTAAAAAAAATGAAGAATTCTTTTTCTTAAAGTAACTTTTTATTTTAGAATCTGCTGAAACTTGGTATCTCTTTGGAGAAAAGTCCATCAGAACTTAACTGTGCATCCCCTTTTGGAAAACAGGAGAAATGTTTTGCTCTGGTACAAACATAGAAAGGCTAAAGAGAAATATATTGCTTCCTTATGTATTTGTTGAAATATTATTACTGTAGAGATCATTAGTAAAAGGGTGCTATATTTTGTGGTTAGCAAATCACATACTTTTTCATCCAGTTTGTAGCATTCAGTGACAATCATGAAAGAAGAATCGGTCAAAAAACTTGAAACCTCAGATTCAGAGCTGAATATTTGCAGAAATCTCAAGCCTAAATTCTCCAACTTTGTTCCCATAAAAAATCATGCAACTTCATTTTTAAGTAATCTTTAAAGATACAGAGACAAATAACGTGGAATGTCTCCTTATCCATCACAGGAAAAGTACAAAATCTGGTCTAGGAAGTATCAAGATTTCAATAGTACACTAATTTGTCAGTGTAGTAACAGGTCTCTGTACCATATAGGCAAATAAGGAAAGAACTCAGGAAAATATTAGAAAGCTGATTTCAATCCTGTTCACTTTGTATCAGTGCCTCCACAATATCTCCAGTAAATTTACTCATATATTAAAATACACATAGTATTTACCATAAAATATTCTTGGTAATTTTATCCAATAATAGAAGAATTAAAATGTAAGGGTTTGGGTTTTTTTTCCCCCCTTTAATAGTGCTCCATGGAATATGAATGCATTCATTGAAATGCAGATCCCCAAAACTGAATTATTTGTGTGTTTTGGGTATGATGGAAAACAATATATAAGGAAAGTGTCAAAAATGACCAACTTTTGCATTCCTTCAGAGCATAAATAAAGAAAGCTAACTTGCCCTGCAGTTATGCACAGGGTAAGGTACCACTACCACTGGAAAAAATGCAGATGGTGAAATCTAGGGACATCCTGACATGAAAAGAATTGAGGAAAAAAAGAAAGTTCTGCTAGATCCTAGAAAATAAAGACAACCTCATAGACATTATTTCTTCTCATAGGAGCTGACAAGATACCTTTTCAGGCTCAATTAATCTAGCTAATAAAATAAAATCAATGTTTCAATGGAAGGAAAACTCTAGTTAAATACTTAGTGTGACAGTCAAAATTGTTCAAATCATGGGCAGTACGACTAATTTTACAGCATTGTATTTCAAAAATACAGTGAGTAAAAATAATAAAATTTCCTGATCTTCAACTACAGCTAAGACATAATAATGAGATCTTTTCACACAATCAGGTAGACAGGCTCTAAAAAAAATTCTATGACTCCTTCTACAGCTTTCTCTTCTCCTGCTGTTTTTGTGCTACAAACTAGTGTAAACCATAGTGACCTTCAACATTTGTTTTCATTACTCAGGTTATAACACGGCCATGTCAGGTGTCTATGCACAGCTGAATTCTATGAGAATGGAAACATGGATCCTGACCTTCTTTTCCTTCCAAACATTCTGCTGTGTCATTTCAATCCACTGTAATGTAAAACTATTGTAACTGGATCACTCAGGTAGCATCCCAAATTGTTATATTATCATCTCTGGGTGTACTAACAACTGACAGTGTCAACACCACATTTACTCCACCCCACTTTCAATGCTCCAAGGGCTTTTGGAAGGAGCACCAGGGCTAGATAAAAGAATTCAATCATGATTTTTCATATATTTATTAAATTTAAATCAGATGCAGAGTGCAGACTGAGAAGCATTATGTGCAACAAGTTCTGCTCAGAAGAATAATGATATTTACTTGGTTTTGTTCAATAACAGAGATACTGTATAATGCAAACTCCAACAAGCACCAAATGTTAAATTTCTTGTTTTGACTGCCACTGAAATTTGCTGTTAATCAGATATATGATTATGTATAAAACCCTTGAAATTATATATTAATGACTGCTTATCCACACCTGAAATTTTGAAATGTGTGGTCCTAGTAATGATGAAAATTATGAAAAGACCTAAAACTTAGATTTAAAATGTTCACTTTGTTATATGAAGACTTGAAAAGTCTGAGACTTTGTAGTTTGTGATAAGTCCTGAAATGCTAAAAACTATATGCCCACACACTTACTTTATCCCACACCATAAGAAAATACATTTCCACTTTTTTATTTTAAAATTGTATCACTCCATCTCAACACAAGAATCAGACAGTTTGCTCACATAGAACTTTGCAGTGCACTCTGAAAACACAATCATTGCACAACAGTTGCAATGAATATTAGAGATTGAAGTCATTACACACTACAAACAGACAAATATTTCATTACATAGAAATCCTTAAATTTGACTGAAGCTCACTGAACTCAAAATGCATCAGATTGCCAATCTCCATCTTCCAAGTCTTTGTCTTATTTTAGACGTTATTCAGTAATCACCTGTTGCTGGATGTCATCTACAGTGGTTCTGTTCAAAACTTTGAGCCAGATTTTTTGGTAAGCCATCAGTTTGCTATTGATTTCAGGAAGGTGAGCATACATGAACACACAGCTGCACAAAAGCTGTCCAAGCACAGTAACTTAATGACAGGCTCCTAACGCAGCACTTAGGGAGACAATAACAACACCACATTTACCAAAGCAGCCAACAGCCTCCAAGGAAGCTGTAAAAGCTGTATCTGAAGTTCAGCTTCATTTTTCTACTTCTCATACAAATTCAGACGTACAATTTGATTGCACTGCTACAAATTTATTTTTTTAATAAGAGGGACAGAAACTTGCAATAATCATAAGCCCTGTACAACAGAAAAGGAGCTACCATGAAACCCCTGAAGCAACTGAGAGACAGAACTGCCACAGAAGTACAGAACAACTAAGCCTGTCTAACCTGAACTCAGGTGCTCAGCATATAGTCCAGAGAGCAGCCAGCTCTCCAGTCCCACACCCCACCTGTATTTCATCTCTGTGAAAGCTCTTGCTTGTGAAACCCAGGGCTGAAACACATGCAAAGGTATGAACAGTTGTTGAATATTGATATGCTGTTGGGTCCAATAGAAAACACAAAATGAACCAACATACACAAAGAAACTCCTTATCACAATTCAGTCACAAGGATTTGTGAGACAGGGATACTTTTTTTTTCTCAATTGAATGAAATAAAATTTCCAAACCTGAATGTAAGTACAGAAATAATGCAACCGGAGGAATTATGTATCTGAAAGTTATGTCACAACTGTTAGAATTTATTTCAGATCTGCTTCATAACTGGACTGTGAATTCATTTTCTGTTTAAAAATTCTTTCACTGACAATACGCCATTTTTCTCTTTAAGGGCAGAAACACTCAAAGCTAGCAAGACCCCACAATGTACTACTTAATGCCACGTGACAAGAGCCATCTTAAGACCACAGGACCTATTTCCTCCCTGTCAGCAATGTGTGGGCACTGTCTGTCCTGTTCAGTGTTACTGAACATTACGCTATTCCAAACAGTGCTTTTTGGATCACTTAATGGATTAAATACTGTCAGCCCTTAGCCAAAATAGGGGGGGGAGGAGAAAAAAGAAAAAAGGAAAAAAACAGAAAAAATGCCAAATGACACATTAGAAGCACTATATTGCTGCTAAGTACTCACAGCAAGTTCACCTTGACAATCTGTCACAATACAATGGGATGCTCTGTCACAGATGAATCACCTAACACCATTCATACAAAGGACAAGCACAGAATTCAAAGGAACATGACAAGACACGATTTGCCTCAATCCTCTAAAACATGCTAAAGTGGAATGCAGAAGAGAAAGCCAAGAAGGAAGAGATGAAAGTTTAAGGCAACAACACAATGTTTCAAGACAGCACGTGTTTTTCTCCGGTGCAGTTGATGGACATGGCATGACTAAATGGTTAAATATGAGGTTAATTAAAAGCAAACAGTTCATTTTTAAAATGTGTATTATTGACCAAAAATATTATTTTCTCAGGAGCTTGTTACATGAGCATTATTGACTTCATGGAGCATTATTAGCATGTCAATCACTTCCAGGCTATTTTTATAACCTTGTTCATGTTGTTTTATTGCAACAGAAAAGTAGATCTCACAGCAAAGAGTATTGGAATTCATAGTACTCATCAACAATATCTGGGTTTCAGTGTCTGGGGCCAGGAAGAGGCTATGGGAGGAACTTTTAAAAGGGAAACATGGAAATTCAATAATCCTTTACCTTAGTATTGTTGGTTTGTTCCCCTAACATAGATAGCTGACACTATTCAATCCTCAAGATCAAAGATGGTTTCTCAAGACATGCTGGATAATACAGTAGGAAATTTAGACAAAGCATGTAAGTTATAGTATATTACGTAAAGGAAAAAGAGGGGATGAAAAAGCCTGCTTAGTTAACTGCATAAATACCCAAAGTCTGGTGTTTATGCTCAATGTAGAAGCAATGGTTATGTCAAAAACATTATAAATCAAGTTAGCATTTTGAAAAGAATCAGCGAGAGTTCTGATGCCCAGTTTAGCCACAGAACAACAGCAATAATAACATTTACAAAGCAAGGCTCTTCATCTGAATTGCCACAGAGGTACTACCAGAGAACTCCTGTGGTCTTTATCTCCAGGTGACTAACGGGATAGGCAGAGTCTGCAAAACTGCCAAGACCAAGACTAAAATCACATGGTATAAATAAATTCCATCAGGGACCACAACTGTTCCCATTACTGGCTAGGCCAAATACAATGAGAATACTTTCCCCAACACAGCCTGTTTTCTTGTGTTCAGCACAAATTAAACCAGACAATATTAATGCTATATTGAATGTATATTTTATGTATTTGTTATCTGGAAGGCAGGCATTAAACCTCTGCATCTCTCCAGCTGCTCTGATCCCTTCCAATTGCTCTCTCAGGATAAACCACTGCTCAGTTTCCAGGACTCCCTAATTCTTTCTCATGTACAAGGAAAATTAGCAGAAACGCTTAGTTTTATTTCTTACCAGAGGAAGTGAACTGTATTTTGTGTTCTTTACTTCAGACAGTCAGAAAACACATTTGAAAACTGAGCAGTTCTGTGCTGTTGTGTTTCAGGCCAGGCAAGAGTGCTACCTCATGTAATTCTCCACAGACCACACCAAGATGAACGTATGGAACAATAAAATATTACTGTTAATAATATAAAGCAGTGGAGAAGAAATAAAAATCAGTTCAGACAGTGACTTCACAATGCCATCCTCCCCCTGAAGCTAGCAGAGTAAGCTTTGCCTGAGTACAAGACTAATTCAAAAGTCCTATGGAATGCTAAAACATTCAAATGTATAAGGCAATAGAAGACACTTTTGTAAAGCAACACTCATTTATTATAGTGTCCACTGGGCATTGACTGGCTCCAGCAAAATAGGGAGATGCCTGTGACACGAGTGTTTTCAATTTCAACATTTCTTTTTCTTACATCTGTCATGAAAAGGAATAAACCACAGTAAGCTGACAGTTCCTTGAAATTCAGTGTCACGTGGGATAGTAAATAAAGAAATAAGACAAATTATTTCCTTTTATGAAAATATCTAACCAAGAGACTTTGTCAAGCTACCACCACATTCGTGAGGATCTGATTTCCTTTTGGCCCAGGATTGAAGTGCTAAGCAACTCTAGGATTGACTTACGTTAGGAAGAAAAATTTAAGCATTCTTTTTATTTAACTCCTTTTCAGAGTTTGATACAAACAAGGTTAGATCTGTTTTGAAAGGATAAGAAGCTCCTGGAAAAAAAACAAACAACAAAAGCAGCAACCTACAATAAAAAATAAATGAATAGAAATTGTTACTTGAAACCTTTACTTCAGTATGTTTAGATCTGAAAGTCTGCATAAAACCTCTGAGCAGAATTGGTTGTATTAGCAAAAATAGACCTGTGAGCCAATTCATTTTCTTACTTGTATTTTCTGAAAGTTTATGGAACTTTCTGTAGATGGCTGTCTGGGTCAGTGGTCTGCTGGAGGCTACTTTCATCATAAAAAACAATAATATAATGCTATAAGCACATCTGAACTAAAGGGTTTGGTAACCACACAAACTAATATGAGGAAAAAGGGTGAACTACTCAAAATACGGTGAGAGAAAGGAATCCAAATTCAAGCTTCATTTCAAATGTAAGTTTTTACTGAAATAAAATTCAAATTGGTTTCTTGAATTATTTCACAGCTTAGGACATCAGTACATATGAGATAATGTCAGTTATACAGCTATTACAGGGATACAGAAGAGACGTGTCCACACGTGTCTAGGATAACCTGATCAAGTGCTTTGTCTTGCATCATGCCTAAGAACTCACCAAGGGAAACAACTAGGTGAAACAAAGAAAAAAAATATCACCCAGAATAAAGTACGCTGGGTCACCCAAAGGACTCTGTTGTCCTGATTTTGTACGACAGAGACTATATTTACAGCTTTATTCTTTGCAGCTCCATACCTAAGTTAAGATCATAAAACACTGTATATTGATAACAAATACCACACTTTGAAAAGGCTATCTTGTCACCACAAGCTTTTCCTGACTATGACTCACGATTTCTTACTATCCCCAGCAGTTTTGCTGCCATGTTTTTAAGGCCTAGTGCCAGTTTCATGCTTTTCTCCCCAGCTGTTTCTGTGCTTTCCTTTGTAGGAAGCATTGCTCACAGAGCTACACAGGGAATCACATCAGAGAACCAGCAGCAGCATCTGTGCAGAGAAAAAAGTGGGAACTTGTAGTGTGAAGGAACAAATAAGATAAAACACAGAGATCAGACAACCTATGTTCTGAGGAAGCAGAACTGCAGGAGCACTTCATTGAAATGGCAGACACTTTCGCAAGAAGGAATCTATAATTCCTTCATAAGAGGTCAGAAAAGCCTTGGCAATCTTTTCCCCAGTATTTTTTGGAAACAAAATAGAGTTTATATATACATGCTTGACTGTAAGAAATTACACATGGAATCTTTTGTCAGTCCAAATCTTTTCTTGTTCCATTTACAAATAGCTGATTTAAGTCTACACCTCCCAATAAAGCTCATGGTGGTGTGCTTACCCCTAGAGAAGGGCATGAAGTTACTCATGCCTTCAGAGATCTGAATGGTTCACTATAAAAGCACTAGATTACAATTAGTTTCCCAGCTTCCCATTTCTCACAGATGTCTCACATAGATGAAAGAAAGTTCTCTATGCTATTCCTTTGGTTACGATTTCCATACAGAAACAGGATTAAGAACTGCAACACTTTCACGTTTCCCAGGCTTGTTGTCAGATAGTGAAAAGGCAAACCAGCACACAACCAAGCAGATGTTACAAAAGGAAGGGAAAAATGAATGCTCACCCACCTGTCTCCAAGGATTTAGGCTTGTAAGGAAAGAACTCCAAAGGAAGGATCCCCAGCAAGAGATTCTTCCTCAGTGGCAATCAGCCCTTAAATGAGCTCTGTTTGCCCTCGTCTGTGCTCCCAGGGCTGACCAGGTCTTTCCTTCAGGTGCTCAATCAGTGGTTCAGGCTGTGACTCAGTAGTCCCCATACAGACAGATACACTGAAGAATGTGAAGTACTTGGATACTACCTAAACACAGGTCAGAGAAATACAAATAATAACAAGGCATAAAGGAATAAAACAGAAAAGCATGTTGGCTGTAAAATAGGCCTTAAAACATAAACCATTTCTAGTATACAAAGAGCAACTACTTCCACTGCTCTTCAGAAGAAAAACTTTAGACTTCAACAATTCAGTATTTCTTTATGTTACTGTAAAAACCACCAGTGCAGATGCCACTAAGAGCAGACAGCATGTAACCTACCATCACCTTTTTCCTCCACTCACAGAAACCCAAAGCACTTCCAGCAATAACTTGTGACCCATTGCACAGATGAAATGCATTTTATCTTCATGGCAAATTAGGCTTTAACTGATTTATACTGATTCTTAGGGGTTTTAACAACAAATGGAATTCAGGTGTTCTTAATGCAATGAGGCATAGCTCCTTACAGGTGAAGCAGACAGCTCCTAACAAATGTAAAGCTTCTTCAAACAAACAACAGAACACTGGCAATTTTTCAGACTTTGAGACTAATATTTTCACTGGATTTCTGCATCAACAAGCAAATAAAGACAGAAAAATCTTACTACATTTATGGGAAGATGCCTTTGAAATAGAATTTGTAAAGCTCATTGCTCTAAGTATGTATGTAAAATGGGCATAAAAAGTATTCAGAAAAAAATGCATTGGTATATATTTGTTCATGCACATATTTTACTGCTACATTTATACAATAGCTGTAAGTGAGCAAACAGAATACTTTCAGGATCAAAACTCTGCTATATTTTATAACAGTAATAATAATAAATTGCAGCTCATGCTTCTGCAGCCATTTCTAAGGTATCATTTTTTCATCATAAGCTTTTCAACAGCTGTGACTCATAAACCATAAACACTTAGTACGAATAAATTGTAAATGACAGATGATTTATGATGTGTTTGTATCTTTCTATATAAAAACGGTCTTTCTCTACATATAGGTCCAATGTGTTGGATGCAGTATGACTCATATATAAAATGAAATCAGTGATGCAACAAAGACATCTGACACTGAACTTCAGTTGATACTGGCAGGTTCTCATTAGTGTTTTAATTAATTATTTAAATACTTAATTTTATTGATACTGAACTTCTAGTATTGTCTCATGGACAAAGGTTTTGATTTAAACAGTATACACTTCTTCCATATACAGAGCCACAGATTCCTGATTTGTGGCATGTGTCTGATGACAATGTACTTCACAGTCATTTTCTCACTGGAATCCTTTTAAAGTGAAGCATATATTCTCTGTCAGCAGTGTTCCATATTTCTCCAGAAGCAAAGCAAACCAGTTTTAACAGCTTACATCAAAACTCCTTGTATCTCTCCAGATGATGGTTTCCCATCATCCCTGCATGATATGAATGAGCCCACAGTTTTACAGACTATATGATGATTTCCTGGTAAAAAGGAAAAACTGCTTTCCCATACTTCATGTGGAAGGTGTAGAAATATCATTTTCCAGAACTGCAGTGCACGTAATCCTACAGATATAGATCAGGTAACCCTAAAGACTATAAAGAATGCCCTCTCCAGAAGCATAACAACTATATGACACTTATAGTACATATATATGTGTTGATATGAGGGAAAGTACATCTTAAGATAACCAAAATAATCATTTAAAGGAACAAGGCACACAGACCATTCATCATAGCTAGTTAGTTTCTGGATTTCTGCTTGTTTCCTCACTCTGACTTGTTTATCTCCACAGTTCACAATTAATCCATAAAGCCTTTGTTGGAGTTAAATTTTTTATTTTATTTTATTTTTCTCTAGCAGTATGAGGCTGTTAATTTGGGCCATCTACAGGGATTGCTTCACTACACTATAAATGAGCACTAAATGTAATGTGCATTTCACTGGCAAATGACCAGTGGGAGTAAAAAAAAAAAAATAATAAGGTTTTTATATATTGAATAATTTGCTGTAGTTGAAGCATACACGAGGAAATGATGCATCACATAACGTCATATGAAATTTAAAACTGGATTATTTGGGGTACTTAAAAGTTGGCCAAAAGCACCTGCAATGTATGTGCCTTTGAAAGCCCCTAAATTCCATAAGGCTACATTTTGTCTGCAATAGAACAATCTTACATCTGTTGCATGCAATTCAACATATGCATCGATATTTTTCTAAAATAGAAGGAACTTACAAGTAATAATAACAATCCATTCCTGAAATCTCTCGATTGTTCTCTGAGTATTAAAATAGAATATTCCTTTTTCATCCCCATTTCAAGGGAAAATGTAGCAAAAAAAAAAAAAAAAAAAAAAAAAAAGGGGAAATGACTAACTATACAGAGGAAATTCAGACAGCTACACATTAGACATAATCGTGCAAAATTAGATAAACTGAAATTTCTACTCAATCTATAGGTTTAGTTAAGAATTTCTATTTACAGTATATATGGCTACCAGTTGAGGGAGATGCATGATTTTTGTGTTGCTATATCACCTATTCAATAAGAACACGTCAACCACATTACCTATCAAACAAAGTGAGAATAAAGCTTTGAAGGAAGAAATCCTTGACTGCACTGTTCCTGTCTACAACCCAGAAAAATAGTTGATTTCAATTTCATTTTTTAAAGGGAAGAATATCAGTGTGAAGGAAGTACAGAAGTCACCACATTGAGGGAGATACGTGTAATCTATTTAAAAAGTGTATGCCTGCCCTTCTAAAAGTCTTTTCAGTTTCAAAAACAAGTAGAAATAAGTGCTAATTTTGATTTGGGACACTGAGTCCAGACAGTGAAATGGTGGAGCCTACAGTCCCAATGATTGTAATGGAAGTGGAAAACACTTGGGCAGTGTAAAACTGTTGAAAAACTGCTATTTTCTGGATACATTGGAATCTTGGAACTTCTTAATGCTCGGATGTGCTTAACTACTAGGAACTTGCTCAGCATGGATCAACAAAACCTTACAGGGAAAAAATCTACATTAGGAAGACAAAGGCTCACTGAAATAGGCTAATACAAGTAAGAAAGGAAGGTAAAACATAGCAAAATGAATGACTGTAATGCAAAAGAGACAGAGGTTTACCTAATCCCAAGGAAATTACTCAGAAAAGAAAATACAGTAAGTATAGGAAAGCTCTATCTCTGCTATCAGTCAAGAAAATGATGCAGAACATGAAGGATGCAGCATGAGGCTATGTAAAAAGAACTCCATCAAATGCACACAAAGCCCCAGAAACCTAACATGCTCAAGCTGAAGGAAACCAAACCATCCCCAGCCCAAACTGAAGGAGGACTGTGTAATAGTAGTGATTTTATTTTTATTTTTACATTGAAAGTGATATCAGATATTCAGAAGATAGCAATGCATCAGTGGTTTCAACACCACTTATGACTCCTGGAAAAATGTATAGAAGTAAATGGAGAGCAGAATAAAATGCTACATAGACAAAAGCTGATCTTGATGAAGGCTTTTTTTAAAGTCAAAGGAATATAATAGAGATCATGTTTTATAGCAAACTGAAGGACACCAACAGAGACAATAGATGGGAAAAACTTAGCAAATCATGACACAGAATAGTGAACTACTGTTCCCTAACTCCTATAATGAGAAAAAAAAGAAAAAAAACAACCATGGAGTTTCATATGAAACTGAGTAGAAGAAGGTTGAAAGCAAACAGAAGAAGGGAAATCATTTATTTCACACTAAGCTGCAGAAGAGCTGACCCTGTGAGGATGACTGCTAAGAACTTGCCTGGATTCAAAAGTGTCTGCTCAAATTCTTGGAGCAAAAAGTCATCAGGGGCTATTAAGCAATAAGAAACCACCTCTGGATCCTAAAATCCCTAGACTATAAACTGCTACAGCCTATGAGTACAGTTTCATGCCTGACAAGTTCCTGTGCCTCCCTTAAGTGTCTGCTATTGACCACTATCTAAAAAAGAAAATAAAAATAATAAAAAATAATAATAAAACAGAATTGGGCTAAATCCTGGTATAGAGGATCTGTTCTATCTTCACTCCAGGAGAACTTCCTAGGTAACTGACTGAGGAGTGAGATTGGAAGATTTCAAGAATTTATCAGTTTTCCTGCCTAGCTAAATTTGTAGATGTAGTCCCTCCCAAATCACTTCCAGTGCATTTACATTCAAAGCAAATATGACAAAAGAAAATGGTAAACTGAAGTATAACAATGCAGAAGAATAAATGGATAAAAATTGATGATGAATACATTTAAGTTTAAAATTTAGAAAAATATTTCTAATATCCTAAAACTATGGTTGGAATAAGATTTCAGCAGAAACAGTGAAACAAATGACTATTCCTAAGATTGAAGTTATCCCAGAAGAGATTACATCCCATAATTTCCTGTAAAAGCAGTAGATTTGACAAATCAAGACAAAAGATTACTTCAAGTCTTATACTGCTAATGGAGCCCTTGATCTCAACAAGGACCTTGATAAATTAAGCTCCAGAAGAAAGAATCCAATTTGTTTTGTTTTGTTTCATTCTGACCAAGGAATGCAGAGGAATCTGAGACTCCTACTAGCAAACACAAAGCTGAAAAACAGCAGTTCAACAAAATGACGTCTGACAGAATAAACATGAGGAATTAAGCATCACCTCCCACAGATCAAAATATAAAGACAATGTCAAAACATAAATAAATGGTGGGGAGCAGGCCACAAAGAGATAGACAAAAGACAGAGGTGAGACAAAAGCAAACAAGGTCCTAGAAACATTCCTCTGTTATAAAATGGATTGGGCATATTTACCACAACTGATCTCTCATCTCCTTTGATTAATTGGGAGTACAAATACTACCTTATGCTCCATGGTGATGCCCAGACGAATAAATTGCTATGGCTGAGAAATTAAATCAGAGACGTTGTATTATTCAGTTTTGAACACAGCTGTTGTGAAATGTTTAGAAAAGTCACAATCCTTACACTTATTTCCTGTATTTGTGACCAGTTGAATATCTGTACAACTGTATATGTATGATTCCACCTTACAAACAGCAAATAGTATAGATCAGAACATTAGCTATAAATAAGAATATCTTTCTTTGGTCTTAAAACCTGAATCCTTTCCAGGGGAAGACTGTAATTAGTATGACATGGGGGCTTTTAGCAGATGTGAAACCGGATAGATTGAGCTCTCGTATGAATAGCCTGAAACAAGGTCTGTCTTGCATGGTTTGTAGTAATGGAGAGGAAATTGAGCATTAAATACAAATCAACAATCATTCATTTCACTGCAGCAGCAGAGCAACAGAACTAGTGAAGTCACTCTTTTCAGCACCTTGCATCCTGCTGGACTTTATTTACAGCACTAAAGTTCCCATCTTTGGAAACGGCCACCTACAGGGTAACTCAAACAAAGAGTGATTAACAGAGAAAGCAATTTAAGGTCCAATTTTTATACACAAGCATCAGAGAATTGTCATTTTCTCTGTTTGCCTTTAGATATATTCATTAGGCTATCATTCTAACAGTTTGAAGAGAGGTCAGTGCAGCATAGTACTGCAAGACACAGCAACGGTAGATATTAGCTGGATACTTGTACAATGAGTGAAGCTAGAAGATTTATTAGTCTTCTAATCCGAAGTCTGACCTGACTCTCCATTTAAAAGTTGAATAGGAAGTTGAAAATCCCCTCTAATGTTTTTGAGAGGTGTGAGGAGATGAGGAAAGCACCTGCAATGCATCACTCTGTTTAGATTGCAGCATGAAACACTGGATTTGTTGGCTGCAGTGGTCTCTCAGTAGAGGGAACAGACAACAACAATCAAGGAGTTCACTGCTCATTATGTGTGAAGAGAAAAATTGAACGTTATCCACTGAAACACTGGAATGCTCTCTAGGTCAACAGCTCTAAGAAGCTGCCACAAAAAAAGTCTGACGTAAGCTCTGAATAATTCAAGTTCATGCTGATGTTTAGATACAATTCTTCGAGCAATTCAAAGAAGTTAGTATCTGGCTATTTATCAGGCATTTGTGATGTCCAGCAAGCAAATACAAGTTCCAGGAAAACAAGGATGTCTTAACTGTACTTAGTATAATTGCTCTTCACAGTGTTCCCTAGAGAGAGAACAATGCCACAGTGCTAGTTTGTGAATGAATTTTATCCTGTTAGTCCAAAGTTGCACTGTTACCAATGCCAATGATATCAATATTAAATGCACTATCAATTGGATTCAGACATTGTCATATGCATTTTTTAGAACCATGTTGTCTCCCATGAAACAACACTATTGTTCCTCCTCAATTAGCTCCTCCTTCCTTCCGAGAACCAGCGCCCACCCTGATGCATAAAGGCCTGTTGTATGTAGCTTCTATCTGCTTGTAAAGTACCCTGGTGCTGGTACTTCTACAAGTTCTATTATACAAGAAACACAGTAGAAAGAATTTCAAACAAAACAGTGGTGTAAAATTGTTCCTGGGATGATGATGATGCATCTCACTTACTATTTAGCTAAATAATTTAGGAAAAGATTTCACTGTTTTCTCATCTTGATTACAAGTGAATACAAAGCTAACAAATCCATCAACCAATGCTACAGAACCTAAAGCATTTAACCTGCTTAACATCACTGTTCACACTGTTTTAGGAAACCATAGTAAGTGAACTTAAAAGAGAAACTTCTTTAAACACATCTACTTTTGAGAACAAATACATTAGCATGAGAGCAAAGACAGATATTTCTACTGAAAGTAGAAACTCAAATTTCATAACTCCAAATAAAAAGAGCTATACATTGAAAACATTATGTAAATCCAAGCAATAGGATAAGAGGTAAATAGTATTTTCTAAGTTAAAACAGTACTCACATTTTGCAACCTGTAGCTTCAGTTTATGACTCATAGGATAGGAAATACAATCCATATTTTCTTGTGTTGTATCCATAAACTGATTTTTTTTTAAAGTAATAATAATAATGATTGTTTTATGATCTCATAATGAAAAGATTTGCCTTAGAGGTTGAAACAAATCAGTGGATGTTACAAACTTTCTACATAGGACTATAAAGCAATAGTCAAAGAGATGGCTTAAACCAGTCTGTCTTCAAATGATACAAAAAATGCAATATGGTTTCAGAATTTCTGGTTAATAAATAAAAATAATATTTTTAAGTTTATAGCAGTATAGCTTTGTTAATCAGGACTATAAGAAAGAATTCTCTCAACTTCCTTATCCTGATGACAAACTAGTAAGTAAAGCAAATCAACCCACAGATGAACTGATTTTTATTAAAAGGAAATATTTTTAAACTTTTCTTCCCCAGGTAACGGGGGTCTCTTCATTCCTTGTTCAGGAACAATAAAAAACAGCAAAAGGAACCAGAAATCAAGCACAGTAAAGCTCTGTCCCAAGGTAGGAAGTTCTCAGCAACTAAAAACAAACAGGAAAGCCAAAATATAAACAGAATCCCAACAGAATGCCAACTGGTATCTGTAATCCATTGGTACTTTGTTCATCACAGCACCAAAACCTTCTTCAGACAGATTTAGGAGATTGTGTGTGACATGGAGAAGAGGACTAGAGCATAATTATTCACTGATTCTCACAACACAAGAAATGAGTGGAACCTCATTATTTGACTGAGATGTTTTATTCATATTCTAATTACATGTGAATTCATTGCTATGGAATGGACTTCACCCCTCTATAACAGTCAACAAAGATTATGATGGATACGATACTCAGGATATGAAGGTTGTTCCCAACCTCTTGTTTTACATGTTACACAAACACACAAAAGTCTTCACAAGCTCCAAAACAGATGAGAGAAGAAAACACACCAGCTCTATCACTGAATCAAGGAAGGCGAAGTGAGGGAAGTTTTGTTGTGTAAGCAACCAGTATAAAACTGAAATGTGGATCAGAAAAAGGAAGGACAGAATGTGACCTGATCTTACTGTCAGGAGACACAGAAGTCTGAAGCCTGTAGATCATCAACATCACTTACACCAGCACAAGATCCATCCATGACTATTACGCCCAAGCATAAACTGACTGATAGATTTGCTTTGAAAACAAAAGAAGGAAGTCTCAGTGACCAAAAATAACCAGTCAGCTAAACATCTATTCATATCACCCAGAAAGGATACAAATCTATATCCTGTGATACATGACATATTAAAAGAATTTATTTATTTATTATCTCCATCATCTAAGAACAGCTCTTTGTATGTTGTTTCAACACTATGGATACGTGAAAATCAGGCTTATCTGACATTTTTTAACCATGAAAAGGGGCATACTTTACCACACTGACATTTTACTCAATAAGTAAATCATCAAGAAAAATGATTAATAGACATGACTTAGAAATTCACTGAGCTTTTACAAATGCAGCATGTCTACAAAGAAGCTCCCCACTGCCAAACACGACAGCAAAGATTCTACTCTCCAAAAATATTTTTCAGGAGGCAACAATCCTTTTGTACTTCTCCATTCTTTGAGCTGCCATGTTCTGATAATAACCGAATTAATGATGGACAAAGACAACTGGGCATTACTGACATACTGCCTGGATGACACATCTCCTTCAGCAGCATGGCCTATCATATTGGCCTCACTGTGCTTGAGAAATGGGGCTGGAAGGGGAGAAGGGCAATTGGAGGTGTAAATCTTGTCAAGAGGATTGACGCCAGCTACATGCCAGCAGAAGATTATACTACATGAAGCAAGGCCAAACGTTTCTATCTTAGTACAGCTTTGACACTGCCAAGAGGAACAAAAAAAAAAAAGAAAAAAAAAGAGGATTTGTACTAAGACAGCTGCAGAATACAACCATGAGTTGAAATCCTCATCAACAAACATGCATGTTCCTGACACTGATGTCTGTTAGGATACACTGTGCAAATACTAACAACATCAAAGGAAAATTTAAATGAGCACTGCTAGAAGATTGCCAAAACGGCATTCAGCTTCCCCACATTTTTGTTCAGTATGACAGACTGCTTGACTTTGGTAACTGTATCTCAGCAAAATAACGCCAGGCTCTCATACTTTCAGACTTGATCATAACAGCAAATACTATATAAGCTAAACATAAAAGTCATACATTTATGAACTCTGCGTGGTGTGCAGGATAATGGTAAACAAGATTCTTAATCTGAAAAGGTTCACACTGAAAAAACAGAATTAATGTAAACAGATTTTCTCTTTTTTTTACAAAAAAAATTTTGAAGAAATTTCTTCTAATTTCATCCTGCAAATTACTTGCATTTTCCACCTTGCAGCGCTGATGAATCCCAGTGGTAGATCAGGAACTCACAGACAAGAAAGTATAGTCTATTACTGTTCAGTTGAAAGCCCCAAGGCCTACATAGAGAGGAAAAAATTAAGGAAAACCAACTGTTTCTAACTTCCACAAAATTATCAAAACTACCAAATTTCTTAATCAGAAGTAGAAATTAAAGGGCCAAAGCCTCAACTAGTTCTGTACACCAGTCCTCAGCATGGTATGATTTCACCTAATAAAATCAGAAACATGTAATTGAAGCAATCAGGTTTTCAGACACCTGAAAGTCAACAGGAACCATGTCTGCTTATGCCTAGCCTGTCTTTAGTCCATTATGTGAGCTCCATACTACCAAATAAGAATCCTACTTCTCCAGCCACACGCTATCTTCAGAAACATAAACACTGCCCCACTGCATGATGGAGTCTGACTTTAAAGAGTAATACACAGGTATCTGCTGTGTGTTGGTTGGTAGAACTTAACTATCATGAACCACTCACATAAAAGCAGACCTCATTGCTTCTCTGTGCCATTTTTATGTATAGCACTCATTAGTACACAAACACTACTGAGGAAAAAGATTTCTAGTTCTTCTTTTTACTAGACCAATTTGGGGGGGGAGGTTGGGAAGTAGTGCTCATTTTGGAATGCTAGCAATAAAGGCCATTACACTTAGTACTGACACCCTGTATAATTTGAAAAATGATGTGACTTTCAAGTAAACATGAACATGCCATAAAGAAGGTGTTCTTATATTAATTAAAAAAAAATCAAGTCTGCAGTCTGGGTAATGAGCCAGAAAAGGGCCTGATTTTTAAAACATACATTACAAGGCACGAATTATGTCCCTAGCTATTTGAAGGTATTTACTACCTATGTATTTTTTTAAGCCTGTAGAATCTAAGATTGTCTTCATAAACCAAGAAAACGCAGAACAGATATACTTGATTATATATTTTAAAATGCCATTCATAAACTGCTAAATGAATTTGAGCAGCAACACAGTATTTAAATTGCCACATTTGTACTGTGAATTACAACTGTTTCACAGTCTTTTAACAATTATGGGAACTTTTCTATGGGCTTCAATGAGTCACAAATCTGAGCAGCTGAGGGAAGTTTTGCTGAGTAAGAATTAAATAAAAGCCTCAGGGCTTGTTTGTCTGATACAAGTGCACAGTACCACTCAGAAATTGCTTTTAACCAAGCCCTCGATGAGGACTTCAGGAGTTGGCCAAACAAGCAGAAATAACATTGCTTTTAAAAATCACTAGCAATACCATGAAACTGGATACCACACATTACCGTACTCAAAAGCTGAGAGTCTACTTATTTAATTTGGATGAGTTTTCAAATAACTGAGGACTAAAGTAATCTATGGTGGGTACAACAACACACAGGAAATACTGCAGCTGATGTGTCATATACCCTTCCCTGTAGCTGTCGAAAGAGAACTCATAAACGCTTCTGAAGGGCCTGTGCTAGATGTGCCAAAGCACATTTTCTCAGTCAATGGTTTTCCAAAAATGGTGTGCAAAGAAAAATAGTGACAATTTAAAAATTAATTTAGGCTCAAAATGAATTTTTATTATGCGGGGGAAGACAGAAAGAAAAACAGAAGGGATATCAAAAAGAACAATTGTTATTTATTAATATTCTAAAACTCCAGGCAAGTTTGACTTCTAATATAAGACAGACTGACTATAATGCTAAAAAGTCGGGTTTGTTTTCCAAATAAAAATAGAAATTAGAGTCAAGATGTTGGGTATGTTAACAATCACGTATTATTTATACTTTTCAAAATCAGCATCTTGTACCAAAATTCTTAGTCCTTCATGCACCAAAGTGATTGTCAGCACCCTCAGGTTTCATCAGCACATTCCACCTCAGCACCATCAACACAAATACAACAACGTACAAGCATGTGAGAATCTGACTCAAGACGAAGATAATGCTGGATTATCACACCTCCTTGACTACTAAAAATATACAGACTGTACATTATAAATAAGTTTAATAAAAAGTTCTTTCCCTCTGTGTTGTCAAGAGGAGGCATGTCAAGCCAGTGGCAATCTGAGGTACAGGAATATGAGCAGTGCTATATTCCAGAAGCTCATAGAAGGCAACAAAGGGATTGATTGCCGATTCAGATCACAGCACAACAGGTCCACTTCCTACAGATGTCTTCAGAAACATCACAGAGCTTGAGTATTTTCCAGATTTTAGTAGTTCTTCAACAAATTTCTAAAGCCACTATGCTATTGGATTCATTTGTAGTTTTACTATGAACATCTCGGTACAGGTGTATACGACTACAGTTAAGATTATACAAACAAATAAATAAATGCATTAAATACCCAACATTTGCAAGCGTCGGCTACTTGACAGTCACTGTTAATGCATGAATAACTTCCCTCATGGACATGCCTCTAGTATTTAGAAACAAAGCAAAACAAAATGAAACACAAGGATATCATTATTTTCACTTACACTTTGTTTACTTGTGTTCACTTGCTTTTTGTTTCCTTTGGCATATATTACCTTAGTGATCTTTGCGCTTCAGTTCATTTCCCTGTATCATTTCTGTTCACTAGCCCTCCTCTAGAAAACAGAAATAATTTCTGCTCCGCGTTGTCAGGAAGCTCTCCATCTCCACGATCTTCTGGTCTTTGTCTAGGTGCAATTTCAGAGACAAACCAGTCTAAAACATGTTAGAATTACATACTTAATAAAATAAAAAAAGTCAGCTGTAGCGTGCTGTTACCTGGCAGTGCACAAGCATAGGCCCAAAGTGTACACGTTCATGCCAGAGATGCAGCATTTCACTCTGATTTCCTGAAGCACATGTCTGGATGCGAGGCAGCAACATGACAACACTGGGCAGCAGGTGCCTGTATGCCCTTTCTCCCTGGTGAGCCTTGCAGAGGGAACAATCCTACATTAGGCCCATCTAAGCAGACAGTGCCCACCACAGGGATGTCATGGGAGCAGAGGTTTACACTTGCTTTTCTTTGCGTGCACAGAACGTCTCTGCCCACATTCTGAAGCAGCCGAACTTCTGTCTAAATGATCTCAATTAATCATTGCTTTTGAGTATAAACAGAAAAAGCAACAAATCATAACAATAAAAGGCAGCCATATTAAAAAAGAACCAGCTTGTCCTATTCTTTGAGCGAGAGTCTCAGTTAAACGTAGGATCTGCAAATTTTCCATTTCATCAAATCCTGCTAATAGAATTCTACAATCTGGTAGTTTAAGCTGCAAGTTAGAAAAAGCCAGGGAAACATTTGCTTTGGCACTGGCAGGTTCTCAGATTTTTCCAGTTGGAACAATGATAAATGACTTAACCCTGATCATTTTTCTGAAACCTGATTTTTTTTTGTTTGACATTTATTTACAGTTTCTATAAACACTAACACCTATAAAACATGGTTTACTGTTTGATTGCTTGGCGGACAAGCAAGCCTTAAATATATAAATTATGAGCACCTAGTTAATGAGTGACATGACGGACATGAAGTTTTATTTACCATTGGCATGAGCCTTCATATAAAATTAGTGGCATAAGAAAGCCAGGTTTTGTGAATGCACATAGTCATACCTATTCATGGCCTGACTATTTTTTTATTTTTTATTTTTTTAAAGACTTGACATAAGACTGTGGCCTATGTGTAATTTCATTGCCTGGAGCAAGGTTAGGGGAAAGCCGCTCCATCTGGCAATTTCCCTTTGACTGGCACATAGTTAAACAATGATGCAGTTTGACAAATTTCAAACCCTGCTTATGAAAAAATAACATAAACACAATAGTCACTCTGAGTAGATTGTCCACCTGTGCAAGCGGGCATGAAGTGTTAAGTAAAGGCTGCTGGTAATGAATAAAGATGCAGTGCATAGTTGGATTAGGTCGTTCCAAATGTAAATCACTGTCAGATAAAGCACTTGTGTTTACATGTAGCATTAATATTTTGATCAGTATGTTTAAGAGAATTAGCTTCTTAATGCAGATGTTCTCATTTGGACCTTCACACCCGTAGCTTCAGCCAACTCCTTTACCATCAGTTATGTCAACATGTCATAAATCTTCGCTGCTTTAACTTCTATTTTAAACAAAACTTTGTTGTACAATTTGGAGGCGTGTTTCCTTCGGGTTTTATTTTTGGCAAATTTCTTGTTATTTTGTTGAAAATCTGACACATTAATGTCCAATTAACCATCTTTGAGTATTTTACTGACAAGGATCCCAGCAGCAATCAAATGCCTTTTATTGTAAGAACCCCTGCCCCCAATCCAACCAGCTGTATCCATTATGTGAACAAGAAGTCTTTATAATCTTGATGCACAAACAATGAAGGCAATACATTTAACGGAAACAGGACATATGTCTCAACAGCTACTCACTCTATGTCCTTTCATACTATGTACAATAAAGGTAAATACACACGTCTGCAAAGTGGGATACTTTGAGATTCCAACAAAAAATTTATGGAGAGCTTTGTTTATTTATTTTTATTTTAAATAAGAAATCTGTTGATCTATTTAAGTTATTTTAACACTGTTGCCCTCACTGCTAAGAGGACGGGACACCTTTGATAAAAAATGGCCCATACACGAATTGGTGCAAAGTCTCTCTTATGTAACCGTGACAGTGGCAGTGGTGCTGCTTTATAAATTTCATGCATTTGTCATGAAGTGAACATTATCCCTTTTTTAGTTATTAGTTTTATATTTTCCTCAAGTTTCACTAATTTTTTTCCAAGTATTTTTTAATTCTCAGAAAGAAATGACAATTTTGTATGACAAGTATACAATGATATGAATGAAAAACAAATTATTTTTTCCTGAAAGACTTATGCAGCAGACAAGATATTCTGCAAAACATTTATTTCTGACATTTTGAAGAAGAAGCAGGAAATAAAAATTTTGCATTTTGGATATGTTTTGTCCCATCAAAAATATTTTGTATGTTTCATATCAATGATAGTTCTAAATTTCAATTTGGTATAGCTTCATAACTGCAATTCATATTCCCATAACTCATTCTCAGTAGTTAATGCACACTTCAACATGCATAAGTTTGTCTGAAAGACTATCAGCCTTTCCAGAACATCTATGTCATTACTGAAATCTAGGTATTGAGGTAAGTTCTTAAGTAATTTCTCCCTTTTCAAAGAACTGATTATAGCATTTTGCAGTTTTTCAACATAAACATAAATGAAAGAGCTAACAGACAAAGCAGCAAGGTTCAGCAATAGAGATCTTCAGCTCATACATCTATTACTGAGACAATCATCATAAAGTTGCAGAATGTAGATCCACTGCAAGGAAACAAATTTGTTTTGAACCTCATTTCAGTGGCTGGAATACAACTAAAGTTTTTGAGTTATAACAGTCCTCTGGATAAAAGGCAGGTGAACAAAAAGCAGCACCATGTTAAAGATACCATAAAAGTAATGATGGGACAAAAGCATCATTCTCCTTTTGCCACTCAAATGAGAAGACGTTGATACTGAAAGACAGAAAATTATTTGATGTTTCAGAGTTTAATTGCTCTCATAGGTATTTAAGAAGTAAAAACAAAAAAACACATGAAGCAATGCAAGAAAAATTACCATAAATTACAGATCATTTCTTTGTCTGCCACAGAAGGTGAAAACTCAGAAATAATCATTCTGGTTGCATGTCAGTAAAGCACTATACAGCTACTGAACTAAACTGCTGTGCAATTTCACCACCTCCTCTGTACAAGCACTACTGCTGCTACCTAGGAGATGATGCATCCTTGTGTCCGTAGACAATGTGAAGCTGTCTGAGGGGAAATTACATCCTTTTCTGAGCGTAGTAGCTGTTTTCAATGTATTCATCCTTAATAAACCTGCAATTGGAGTGAGTAAATTCTTCTGAACACCTACAGCAGTGGGAGAGACACCCTTCTTGGCCAACTGAATGGGACAAAACTCATTTTACCAGTGATCAAAGCAGACGGTAAGAACCACTTTCTGGCACCTAGTTCTAAACGTAATGTCCATACACAACTGTTACATCATGCTCTACCACCCACATTGCATCTGTAGGATGAAAATCCTTGCATTTAAGGAAAATAGCATAGTCTATGGATTTAAAGTTGGGTCACCACATCACATGATTATGTCACTGCCTGATGGCAGAGTGTAGCCCTCAAATCTCCCTAAATTCTTACAAGTGTAACAGAAGACACCCACAGACAAGGGAAGGGCTCTGCTGAAAACTTCAAAGGAAGACAAAACAGAAGTATGTTTTGAGGAGTGTCATGTCCCCTCTTGTTGAACTTCAGAGTCAGTTAAAAAAATTAATGAAGAGCTGGCTGATCTACTCAGAGACCCTAACTATTAAGCTAATATGAAGTTCATTTCCTGAAACACTTTAGGAAAGAAAATTGAACAGTCTCAAAAATGGTAAACACTATTCCTTACTCTCTTACTTGAACTCTGGAGATTTGTTATTCAAAAACATTGTTAACATTAAAATCTGAATTATCCTTGCTTCAGTGAGAAATCTAAATCAGATGTGCCCTAAATACCATTTTAATTTCCAAGATTCTCCAAGTAAACTACAAGACAAAGCTGAATAGTGCCTCACTACTCCTTCCTACAGTTTGCATGCATCTTTCTTCAGATGCTTCCTCAGAGCCATACCCTCAGCTTTATGATATCCATGAAAAACAGTAAACAACCAAAGGCTGGTCTGTGCCAGCTGCAGGGCCAGAAAGCTCTAGAAAAAATGATGATAAAAATCCTGACACGGAAAGTCTGCAATGACACTTGCAAGAGAAAGAGTGTTCCATCTAACAAGGAAATACTGACCCATGTGAGTGGAAAGGAAATGAAGGCTTTCATATTAACTATTTTTACTTCATATTAAAAGACATTAACAGCTTGTAAAAACAAAACTGAGAAGCCAGGGAAGCTGGTGCCACAGACAGCCTACGTGGGACCTATTGGTATGACAACCAGTCAAAATAATGTGTCACTATCCAGCAAACCCCAAACTACAACCTTATTCTATCTTGTTCAGTCTGACCTAAAGCTGCACAAACAAATCCACATGAGAATCTGTTTTTGAGCTGAAACTGTCCTTCAGATACAACATGCACTTGCTTACTTCTGCTTATTAACAATCTCTTCCAATATTCCACAATGCTCAGTTAGTTCTCACTCATACCATTTTGCCTTTGAGATCAGGCAAATACAAAATCAAATACCATCCATTTTAAGAATCAAAAGATATTTTATTCTCTTCATCTTCTCCACATTGTATATTTGATATTCCCAACTTAATTTTCTGACCTTCTGGTCTCTCCTTCATCTTAGAAAGGACACTACCACAGAACTTTTAGATGTATGTAACTGCTCTGTTCTGTTATACTACTCTGAAATCTATACTGAGATATCAATTTGATACAGAAAAGAGTTGATCCATTTTTACTCCTTGCCTGATCTTCATGCCCATAAGATAAATATTTCTCCCTCATTTTTATCTATTCTTTAATCATGATAAGTCTGTGGAAAAAAAAACAAAAACAAAAAGCAACAGAATGATGCACTCTTTCAAAGGTGGCATAAAAACATTAAAAATAAACAAATAAGAAAACCACCGTGATTCATACACCAAAGATTTCCAAATTCATCATCAAATTGACATAAACATAATTTATACATATCTAGACAACACAGTAAAAAAATATATTTGGGAGAAATAAATGCTTCTGCTGTATGATGGTCAAAAAGCAGGTTCCTAAATCTTCCCACTGCCTGGAATGAAATCAAGTCACTTAACACTTGCTGTTGGTTATGCTAATCCTTTAATATTACTATTTATTCCAGCTAAGAAAAAACGGCTAAGCCAGCTGTTCAAAATGTCAGCATTTTAATGTTCTCAATGTTGGTGTAATATTTTATCACCTGTTCTTTATGTGTCTTGATTCATACATTTAATTATACCTCAGGGTTACTTATGGGGATAGCTATCAGTTTATACTGATTTAAGACTCCAATAAAAAAGGTACAACAGTCTGAATAGATATAAAATGTTAGTGACATAAAATTTTCTAGTTGCCATCCATTTAGCATAATAAGAAAACTTCCTTAGAAAGCTGTCTGAAATTGACATAATACTTTTTTATCATTATGGTTAAGGGGAAGAAATACCAAACCCACAATAAAACATTTTAGGATAACATTTTTTCCAACACGGTTACAACAGTAGGCTGACAGTTTTAATTTTGCTTAACATTGGTGTAAGCAAGCAACTGGAGTTAGCACATAAACATTCAAAACCAAAGATCAAGGTATTCAAATATTTGCCCATGTGTACTGAGGTATTAATGATAGTTCACAAGAATGCAACCAGTTTCTTCAAAAACCACAACTGCAAGAACAAAGTTATAAAACTCATACAGCCAATCTGAGTGCAACCTAGCACCCAAGAATCACAGTCCTTACACTGACATTCCCCTACCACATTTACTGTTTCACTGGCTCTCTGCAACAGCCTTATGTTATAGCCAAAGCACAGCTGGGCAGAGCAAAGTCTTTTCTCCATCTATTTATTTGGACAAAAGAGCATAAGGTACTCACCTCTGCAAACAGATAGCAGGTGATAAAAGAACAGAACACTAGCAAGTACTTGCATTATCTTACTCCTTCATATGGCTCTAGGAAAAGCCATGAATCCAATCAGAATTCATGCCCTGTAAGATAGGAGATAGCTTACAGCATTGTATGAAATATTTTGCTTTAAACATTGCTTGCTGAACTGAAGATCCTAAAATACATTCTTGATATTACAGGGAAGGAATTTAAAAGATTGCAGCAATACGGATGACTCTGCAGAGAAAGAGGTAGGACAGCACTACTGAAAATAAATAATATTTTGTGGTATTATTTGCAGAAAATAAAACAACAAACACGTCTCTATGATGCTTTCAATTTCTTGTTTAATCACACAATAAAGGTAGCTGAATGTATTGCTTTTCTTGCAGGTTTTTTTGGTCAAGCGTTATGTCAAGCCATAAATGAAAAATAATGGATGCACATGGGGAGAGGGATACAAGATTTTATCTAACCCTCCAAGGAAAATAGAGGAACTGAGTCTAGAAGACAATACATGATCCTGGAAAAGTTGCTATCCGACCTTCTTATCCTTGTACAATACAGAATGTGTCACTCAGCTTATCACTCTGTAGTGCCAGGCCTGTAAGAATATGGGATTTGCAGACTCTGCTTTCGTTAGTAGAATTTGCTACATATTTTAACAATCTCTTTATTTAATTTTATTAATGACAATGCTATCCATGCTATTATTTACTTACAGTAACAGACAAAAGATACTCATCAGGATCAGAGCCTTAAGTATGTACTCTAGAAATATAAAATACAAGGCAAAAAAAAGCTGCCTGTTTTATTCCTTAGTGTAAACACTGATTCATAGAAGCTATGTGAGAAAGAACAAGCCTTTTAGTGCTGCAACAAATAGAAACGTGTCTAGATTGGAAAAGTTGTGTTCTCTGTAAAAATGAAGTTTGCACTTCATCCAATGGGTTTCTAAAATTCCTCTTTTCTTCACTTACAGTAACTTCCTGCGGGAGATGCCTGAAGATTTCTAGAAATGTTGATGTGCCAACAACACTACTGCTACGGACAAAGTTAATTTCTTCTCAGATACCACTTTAGCACCTCATTTTTTAGCACCTCATTTTTGGATATAGAATCTTGCAAAGTTTTCTCTAGTTATTCTTGCTATACCACTTCTCAATTTTGTATTTATTTTCAAATGTGCTTACCCAAATATTTGGTTGTTATCCTTAATTGATGTTGTAGGCAAATGAAGGCAAATATAGTAGGCTTCAAATCAGTTTTTGCCACAACATTTAGAAAGATCATGTATTAATTTCATGTTTTCTCAATATAATACCTGAAACCTCATTATAGTTTTCTCATATTAACGGGGTTCCTGGGAAATGTTTCCTGCAACATTCTTGTACAACAGTAAGACTATTAATAAGATTAGAAGATTTATTTGTTATATAGCACGTGATCCTTGTAATTTATTAAGTGGTCACAGGATAACATTATCTACTCATTAATGAATTGAAAAGCAGGTGAAATCTAAGAGGATTTCAGTGATACACATCAACACTGAAACATAGCTAAATACAACCGAGTGCTAAGGAATGCAATTGTTTGTTTCAGAATGCAACATTTCATCAGGTGACCAGTCCCAAAAATCATGTCCATTCAAGGCTTTTCTGGAATCCCCTCAGAAACTCTGTCTTCTTAAATGGTCAGAATTAAACAAAATTAAATTTGAAAAGCTATTGCTTAGTAGGAAATGGAACTCAACATAGAACTCAAATGACCACACAGTCCTTGTCTGGGCAAAGATCTGACTGAAATCGGGAAGTTTTGAAGAAAACCAACTCCCCATTAAGGAAGAAGAAAGAAGGCACCTGTTTAGTGTCAGTAAACCAAGCATTTCCCAAGGCACGCGAAGCCCTCCAAACACTACTGTTGTAGTTTTCTTTTAATTCCTATATTCTGTTCCTCAACTGCATATGACAGTTTTAGCAGTGATGGCAGGAAAATCCTTCTCCATGAACAATAATTTTCCTTTGTTTCAATACAATTAACAAGTATGAACCATTAAGAAGACTACAGTGTTCTCAGCCCAGTGCTGAAAACAGTGCAATGATGAAGCTCACTTAAATGTATGAGTAATTTGAAATCTTATTTGCTAACCTTCAGAGGGTGAAGACTTTTTTTTTCCAAATTGTAGGCTACTTCTGTTGAAAATCTCAGCCTTTTTGAACAATCTTAAGAGTCTTTCATGGTTAGATAGCAATCACAGATCAGTTCGGAATGGAACAATATAGCAAAGCAGTTTGATGATGCAATCCAAGCCTTTTCTTTCTTAAAAACAGACTAAGAATATAAAAAGTACACTTAGCACTCTCTACAACTGTGGATTTCACTAAATACTGCTCAGTATTAACAAATTGATTTCAGATGCCTAATTACTTGAGAGAAGAACACAGTATTTTATCACCTCCTACAATCAGCCCTTTCCACAGTTACTCTATGAACAGTAAGTAGGAGTTACCATGGGTCACTGTAGAACTATAATATCTTTTATCATATTCTCTATTCTGCCAAAACACTCATCAAACCTTTTTTTAAGTGTATTGGTTTAAGATCTCATATCTCTTTCAGTGATCTCTCATCAAGTCCGAACTATAGGATACATATAGTCTGTGCTTCCACATTCTCTACCACACAAATAACCTTAAGCATAGCTTCTTCCTTTTGTATACACCATAACAAAGCAGTTGTTAGTTAATTTTACACTGACACCTCTTATATTAGAGGCCTACAATCTCGACTAAGTATTTGCTACACTCTTGCATGATGAAAATACAGAGCAATTATACACAAAAAACTTCAGTTTAATGACACTTACAACTTCTGATGTAATGATATGCAGAATCTTTCAGGAGAAACAAGGAGTGTCTTCTGAGATATATAACATTTTGCATTGCTGGGATGAGGTAGATGTGACTACCACTGAAGTCCTCCAGTTTGCTGTAGGGCAAATACCTGGGGAACCGAGAAAAGAACCAAAACATTCAAGAGGCATCATAAATTCTAGGCATCTTCTCTTGGGGACTTATTCTGTGACCTGAGCACTTCAGTATCACTCTGAGTGCGTGAACAAATATTTTCATTCACATAGATATACTGGTAAGGACATTAATTTTGCTGATTATCATTTGAAACAACTAAATATTCATACTCCACAGGCATTCAGTAGTGCGGCAAAGCAGTAAAAATGTTCAGTTATCTTACAGAATTTTAACTTCTGTAAATCTCTTAGTTGAGTATTAAATACAACACAAAATTATCATTAGGAAACAAATACCACGGTTGTAAGTATGTGTAACTGTTTCCTGCATGCTTTGTAAATTATCATCACTTTGGTTTCTAATACTCAGTTTAAAAAAACTTACATTGAAGTGCCCAAATGGATGGAATTAACTTCTCCAAAGGCAGCATTTTCCAACATTTGTGACACAGAATATTAAAAAATGGTTTACAGACTCTTCCACTGGTATTTTCCTTTTTTTTTTTTTTTTTTTTTTTTTTATTTTTATTTTTTTTTTTTTTTTTTGTACATCATACTCTTGTCTGCTCTTGCTAGTTAGATTATGAATATGTTGGGGCATGGGTTGTCTCTTATTCTATGTCTGTACAATGTCTAGGGTTGGAGGGCCTCTTCTCAGCTGGGACCTTAAGGCACTAATGCTATAAAAGTATTACTAACAACAGTAAAGCAGTTCTTTGATCGCACTGAATTTTGAGAACTTAGTAGAGCAATGGTTCAAAAATAAGTAGTGACCTGCCAGAACCTTATTTATCATAGTTCAGCCACAATCTGACAAAGAAATGCAAAGCATTAAATTCCTCTCTGATGAAACACTACCTGTTTAAATGGGTTTACTGGAAGAGTGAATACAGTACCCTGTATAGAAAGACAAATTCAAGACTAATTTATAAGCAGAGGAGAAGATGGAAAGACAGACTGAAGGAAGGAAGGAATTAAAAAAAAATAGAAGAAAGAAGAAGAAAGAAAAGGAAGAAAGAAAATTTAGTTGTAAACAATTGGTTAGCTCTTTGAATATTCAACAATAAACTGGTTGTACATGTAGAATATAGACTGGCTTTTTTCCAGTACTACACAGTCCTAATTAGTGATGTTGAAACTGTGTATTTTTGTAAGTGATTAGATTGTTACAGAGATCCATTCAGGCTTAAGCAATAGTGCAGATGATTACTGATTATGGAAATGTTTACTGGATCTAAATGAAGTGACCCACAGAGCTCCTTGGTATCCTCTTACCTCAGAGTATTGCAAAACTTATCCACACAGCAGCTAATGTCACTATGTGTCTGCCCGGAGTAACTGTTTCTATTTCAGTATGGTTCTTAAAGCATTTTAAAGGATTTTTTTGAGGTTTCTTAGGATTTGCTGAAACAGCAAATTGTCTTACAACTGTTTCTATAAACACATTGTCTTTTATGGATTTTGCCTTGCATTTAAATTTCAAAGAATGAGACAGAGGATATGAGAGAGCCCACACCACCACAACAGCACTGATAAGCAATTGGCGGGCACAGAAATGCTGTGTACTCACTCAGTTTATCTTGAAGATGCATTATAGGAGACAGTTTTCTGTTCAAAGAAAATAAGCTGTGATGTTTGCCACTGACTTGAAATGATTTTTTAGCTATATCCAGCAGAGTTTCACAGAAGTCCAAAATCCAGCAAGACTCAAGCTAGCTTTGAAGGCCTCGTTAACAGGTCTTGAGTAGTGACAAAAAAAAAAAAAAAAAAAAAAAATGAAAAAAAATTTGGAGCGTGATTCAAACTGAAAAA
>VXAB01008900.1:362710-400507 GCA_013399175.1 Odontophorus gujanensis | reverse complement strand
CTTTAAAAAGGGTTTGAGAAGTGAAAAAAAAAAAAAAAAAAAAGCAAACTGAAAAAGAATTTGGAGTCTGATTCAAGCTGAAAAACTACCAACTATCCCCTTCACTAGCATTTTGGATCAAGGGGGCTTCAGTTCCTGAGTTTTGGTTTTAGCCCTTGTGTAACCGTAAGTCTGACTACAATTTTCAGAATGAGTGTAGCCAGGAACCTAGTTATTATTCCTATCTACCAACTAATGCACGTTCACAAACAGGATGAGAAAATAACATAATATAAAATAACACCAAAAGAAGGATCACATTTCCAAAATAAACTGATCTTCAAGAGTAAATATGTGGCATCCATAAAATATATGATCTTCAGAATAAAAGCACATCCTCCAAATGAGAGTATAAGTGAAAAAAAAATGAACAGTCCACTTTTTTCCTGCCTGCTTTGGAAAGAAAACATGCTCATTATGATACGGTTAATTTATCAAAAAACAAAACAAAGCATGACCTAACAAATAAAACTTAAGCCAACATATCACATGTAGCAAGAAAAAAGAACTGCAGACTGGTATGCTGCAGTATATAGCAACTCTGGATGTGATCCAAAGTCTATGAACCACAGCTGACAACCAGGGAAATAACTGAACCACCTTCGTTGTCTATTGCCTTGTAACGAGCTTCCATCGTCAAACCACATTATTAGAAACTATCTGTTTTACAGAATGTTTTAAAAAAAACCTGGGAGAACGCAAGCATAATTTTTTAGGGCTCACTTAAGGCAGACTCAGAATATAGAGGGCTTTCCCTCCATCCCCCTCCAGTAATTGCTATTTAAAGATCATTTGAATGACCTTCTAGTACATCTTAGCCATCTTTTTATTTACTTGTCTGGTAAAACCCAATCCTTCATCAGGCCAAATAGTCAAAGAGATGGAAAATTTAAACCTTTCCAGCTCCTGAAGGAAAGTTTCTCCCAACAGCTGTCTTGCTTTATGAAAGCATGAAGTCAGTACATCCAATCTCATGCTATCAATCACACAGGCTGACATTTCCTGCAAACTGTGTCCACAAGACAAACGGGAAAAGAGAACCTAAAAGGAACAACAAATTGCCAAAAAGCAGATGGAATTATGTGCTCTTGTTTATATTTGGCTGTTCAAATGAGCCTGGTCTAAATGCCTTCCCCTTCAGAATTATAGCACTAAGCAGTCATTTGCATCACTGCTGAAAACACCTGACACTCGTATTAAGAAATATTGGGTTTAATTGCAGTCCATTAAAATGTGGAAATGTCTTCGGTGTAGGATTAATGATTTAAGTGAACTGTCGGCTTTTAGAGTATTTTTAGGCCCTCCTCCTGCAGATGCAAACATCCTCTTGCTTCCCCCTCCCCTCCCTGAACTTTTGCAATAAAGGTCTGCCACATGTTTCTCATCTCCTGGCTTTAGGTAAGTAGCATTTAAAATGACTCTGAACATCAAGCATCTATGATTTGTGACTTTCAGAAGAGTGTTTGTGTACACAAAGGGATGTTAAATTGTTGTTTTGACTTTAATCTAAATAATTTTCATTTCCCCTTACAGTGAATATTTTCTACACATACCAAAACAGGATTTTGTTTTTGTCACTTTTTTATACTTGCATGAGTATGAAGTTACACACTGGATGGAATGCACTGACCACTGGTACTCAGCTCATCACTCTCCTTACTATACAGCTAGGTTTTGCTCCAGACACAAAATGTGCAGTTGGATTTCAGTTGCACAGGCATTTACATCAACATGTGCGAATAAAATAAAATAAAATAAAATAAAATAAAATAAAATAAAATAACTATGCCTTGAATACTGTGAACACTGTAAATGCAGATGCTTTAATTTTCTGCAAAATAAATAAATAGATAAAACTGCTCCTTGGATGAAAACATCTATGCAATAGTTTTACGTTCTAGGTTATTAACTTGAGATTTCTTGACACTCTCCAGGGGAAATCAAAAATAATAACATTTTAACTGAAAATCACCTGTGGCTTTTACTCCAAAGATCACTAGCTCACTACACCTTCAAAATCTTTAGTCCTTGCCCAGTGTTGACCACTGAAGTGTATGAGTTCTGTTGGTTCCAGTGACCACAGAATAACACCTGTCCCTCTTCCACTTTGCTCTCCAAACCTAACAAAGATTTACAAGGCTGTGTTAACTGGGTCTTGATTTACTGATGAAATTATGTCAGATAATGTTTTTCCCACTACTTACAAAAAAATACTGATGGTAATGCAGCAAGAAATTATGAAAATGGAGGTGGCCTCAAAATCCAAGAAGTTTGAAAAACAGCTCAACAATTCTGCTGTCTCCTAGCTTAAAAAACACGATTTTCTAATTTATCCCTTACACTTGGTTTCTGGATCTTGAACTTATATATCATTATCTTCCCTCTTAATTAAAATACTAAGAATTCAGAACCATTCAGACACAAAAATCTCACAGGTGTGAGCGTGTCTAGTCTGTAAGTATAGGTGTCATGTAAGTACCCTTTTAGATCAGTCAATCAAAACCAAAACAAAGAAGAAAGAGAATGCCTGTTCCTCTTCCACTATTTCCACAGCATATCATAAAAAAGAGCTTAATTCTCAAATATATTTGTTATTTGAAATTAAGCCTGGTATATCCTCAGTTTGCACATGGATGCTGTGTTTACAGAATGCTCTAGATTGTTAATAATCAGGTGTTAAAAGCCCAGTTCATAGACCAGCTTTAGCTACGCTACTAGCACATCTTTTCAACACATAAACACAAAGCCTAATGCTTAGAAGACTGCAAAAAATAAAAAAACAAAAACACTTTACTTAAGAATCTGAAATATCTTTGTTCAAGATTTTTGACATGTCTGTGCTTACAAACATCTTGTGCTCAAGTAAAGCACATACAGAAAGGTAACTTGCAATAGAGCTGAAACTTGACTTAAAGCGTGGCTTAAAGCATGCTTTGGAATACAGGACCCATCAAGGATTAACGAACGAACCCTTTTCCTTCAAGAAGGTGGCAGTGTCACAGTTCTACCTCAGTACACTTAAATAAAACAGAGAGCAGAAGTTCTGGAAGATATCTGATCACATTTCTCCCTCATGTATTTAACCACATTGTCTACTGATGCAAATATAATTCCTCATGAAAGCACATGACCAAGACTGTTGGCTTCTCAGCAACAGTATCAGAGCTGTCTGGACTTAATTCCAGCATGGTTGACACCAATTTCAAATTCCTAAAAGACAAAGAAGCAACTGAAGGTAAAGGGTGCTCCCCAGGTACCCAAAAGGACATGATCCAGTGCATTGGATCAGTGCACAGGGCCATCTTTTTCACCTCTCTGACAGAAGATTCTCTCTTATTTTCATCAGTAAAAACAATATTTCAAAAAGGAGAGTGTTTTGTGATAAGATTGGTTACAGACAGGACCAAATCTTAAAAACAAAACTAAAGAGAGAGGAGAGAATTTTTTTGCGCCTTTAAGTTTAAATAAAAAAAAAATTGGTCATAAACATTTTTCAGTGAGCTGGCTTTGTTTGTCTGAGTTTTGTTTGTTCTTAGAACTTTTGATTAAATCTCTCCTTCCTAACAATATATTTACATACACAAGAAGAGATTAAATTGAAAAAAAGAGACTATTAGGCCTGCCTGAATACCTACATTTCTAGATCAGGTCTTACTAGCTGACATAAAAAGTAACAGACGTATCTTCATTTTACTGTGTCCTTATTCCAGCAGCCTTTGATCCTGCAGAAGCAATTGAAGCATATAAAATTAGTAAACAGAAAACCTGAGGTAAGAGAGAGAAGTGCATGAGTAGAAAGATAAGATGAAAATAAAAATAGCAAGATGATGTCTTGGGAAAGAATATATGATAAGGCAGAAGCAACTTTCAAACTTTGAAAAGGTAGTGGGTAGAGGAAACCACTGAAAAAGTTCAAAAACTGAAGTAGATGGCACTGCCAAATGAACTGTCAATTAGGGTATGGAGAAAGAACAGTGCAAGGACCAACCAGATATCAGGGAGGTCTTTGATTACGCACACACTTTAATTCACTTGACTTCTGTGGCAGAAAGCCATCCGTTCAGCTGGAAACATACAGGTCAGAGCAGGTGTTCAAGCAACTCCAGGTCTGGATTTGTTTTTCATCTGGAGTATGGTACTGTAGGGGGAATTTGCCTGCAATGCCATAAAGGATGATGAATCAGCGTGCAGATAATATAAAACTTATGAATTCACAGTATCAAAGTCATTACTAAAATCTAACAGGCAAAAAGAACAAGAGTTATATTTTCTGCTAACTACAAAAATTGAGAGGGTGCTTAGAAAGGGAATGTTTTTGAGAGAAATATTGGGGCTAATCAATGACATACTGCAATTAAACACCTTTTTACAATCTGTGGACTCACTACTGCAAAACTGAGCTTCTCTGACCAAAACTATTTGTATGAAACTGACTTAATTTGTGTAAGTTTCTCAAGCCCAAGGCTGCACAACTACAGCACTCGGTACACGTGTTGCAACAACAGAAATCATAGAGGTAGAAATTCTGTGAGAAACAAAAAGTTCACAGCTCCTGTTGCACACTTTCATAAATTGATTGGAAAAATGGGCTCAGCGCAAATGAATAACCGTTTCTACCAGGAAATAAAGAAATAAATAAATAAAGGATATTCAGGAACCTTCAATTTAAGGAAGTTTGTTCATATCCAGATAGCCCAGGTTTCACTAATCAACAGTTTTAATTTTTAATGAATTATTTATGTAAGAACCTACATTCTAGTCTATACCATGAAAAACATATCTCCTTTATGTAGTAAGACACATATAACATTACCCATGTGGTCAGAATTAAGTATAAAACTGACTTACACGAGTAGGAAGCATTTTTCAAGTGAGAAATCATCTGACAGTTCTGCTAGAAATCATCTGGTTGCAGGGAAACATTACTGTCCCCACACTGTCATCCATTCCTCATTCCAGTTCCAGATTCCAATGCTGTCATGTCCATACAGATTCACAGTATGCATCTAAAGTCCAGTTCTGCAAAGCTTCCAGCACTTCTTCCCCGAGCCACACAAGCATGCACTTCAACCTTATGTTTACACACAATCCCAAAGATGTGAACAAAAGAAAGCATACAAAGCAGTTCACTGAAAAATGTTTACGACCATTTTTATTTTTTTTAACTTAAAGGCACAACAAACTATAATCCACATACATTGCCAACCTGTAAACACATTTTGTATTAACCCCACAAGAAACGTTCAAGCAATTATGCAAGCATAGGGAGCAATTGCTAATAACTTATTTTTTCAGAAATAAGATCTCAAATTTTCAGAAATAGCTTCCAGTGTAATTGCTGTGAAACTCGAAGAGTAAGAACAGCCAGTCTGTAAATAAATAGATTTTACAATTTAAATAAATGGTTATTTTTCCCCCTATAAAATAAAGTGTTACCTGATCCCTGAACGTTTCAGATCGCACAATAATTAGTCTTCAATTGCACAAAGAAAGGAACTACTTTGTACTGCTAACGGCTAAATGCTATAACAATTTGTAAATTAAGCTGTGCTGTAATTGCTGTAGAGAGTTATACAGTGAGTGAGTCTCCAGCAATATCAGGCTTATAAAGCAGGGTGACACGATTTGCATTAGGCTACTTTTGGAAATACAGCTGCTTCGGAACAAAGCGTGCATTAGCAGCACTAACCATAGCTCCAGTTCCTACAAGCATCACACTGTGCCTCACAGCACTCCATCTCCAATGCAGTCACCTCAAATCTGCATCGGCATAGGTTTCAGAAACCATTATCCACATTTCTGTACATGTAAAGAAACCTCTACTCTGGTTCTCACTCCACATTCCCTCCAACTTAATTTGCTAATGGTTTCTTTCTTGACTGTGCTGGCTTTATGAAGTTCAGCGCAGACCAAACTTTTCCTTCACTTCAAATCAAAACAAAACCAAGCAAAATCTGATAGTATGAATTCCATTATGCTAACTATACTCACTTCAATTCTGAGCACGCCAAGTAACTGGAATAATGAAGAATGGATGTTGAGAATAAAACAACACAAGGAATAAGGTACGTTAAGAAAAAAACAGCTACGTAAAGAACAATTTAGCTGGAGATTATCTAGAAAACACCACTACTATTTTGCAAAACTGCAGTCAGAAGTTCTAATTTGCTTAACAGAACACTTTTATTTGTCTTTATTAAAATAAGAATCTCTTATTTCCTTGGTTGTGCGCTCATGAAGTTGTTCCAGAAAAGCTGATGTGTTGTTTAGATTGTCTGGCCTAATCAGCGATAATGTCTATAATTAAATCAGAATGCTATCATTCAAACATACTTAATTTAGAATATATTATAGATTTAAAAGTGTAAACAGTGACAAGGAAATAGTGAGCTTAATACAGCAATTAGGGAAAGGGTTTCATTAAGGGTCACTCCAGCATATGGATTCCATTTCACAGAAAATATCTGCCAAAGCCACGCAGAAGCCACAGGGGTTATTCTGTTACCACGGAATGCGAGTGCATCTGATCTTACAATTCTACAGGAGAAAGAGAGCATGTAAATACTTGCTCTCTGATGTCAATGGAAAGCTGTCCACTGGAGCCACTGCAGATAAGAATGAGAAAAGGAGTCACTTCAAGATGTAAAACCGTTTCAGAAGTGGCAACAGTCGCACAGTGCCTCTGTTGCCGGGCTGTTCACCGGAGCATGGGTCAGTGCCACTCTTAGCTTAGCAGTTAACATACTCGTTTCCTTCAACTACAGCACTGAGGAAGCACACGTGCCGTTCCCAAGCCACGCACTTTGCCCAGTGGCAAGGTGCTGATTCCTCCGTCATTCGAAGCGTTAGAAGGGACTTCATGACAGCATCCTTCCGCAACTCCAGCAGATCTCTTTCAACGCCAAGTTTTAGATTTTTCGTAGCTTATTCAACACAACAGCGGGAGCAGAAAATGTCGCAACGTGTGCCTTCTTCGCATAGCAACCGACAGCTCGCTCAAACAGGATGTAAACCCCAGTGTACTTTTCTACCGCCTCTTCCAGTCCGAACTTCAGAATTTGCTAGTTACGAACACCCCCTCCTCCTCAACAACACACAGTCATCCACTGAGAGGAAAAAACCCGCAGAGCGGTACGCGCTGCCCCACGCACCCCACGGCCGCGGTCCCCCCGCCCCGCGCTGCCCGGCGCTGCTCTCGGGCGCCCCGCGGTGGTCACTGCGCGCGGTGCACCCCTGTTCCGCCGCGCAGCGCTCCGAGCCCTCCAAGCTCAGGTCCTCGTGGGTCCAGAAGCCCTCCTTTCCCACACGCACGAGGAGCCCGACTGCCGAATTCCCACAACGCAGTTCTAATATTGGTTTGGAACAGCACTTAAAATGCGATGATACTAGCTCATTAGAGTTTGTGTTTCCAGGATGTTTTGGGATTAGTGGTTTAAAAAAAAAAAAAAAAAAACGGTCTCAGAAACAAGCTGGAGCGACTGCTTGTGTATTAAAACAGGATGGAAAAAGTTATTCTATTGATGCCAGCTATGTTAGTCCACTGGCTAAATGATTAATGTTGATAATTCCTCTCCAGCAGACTCATTAAACCTGGACTTATTTTTCTTACAGACCTTTGACATTTCCTACTTTCTTAATATCAGAGGTAATGACAGTGGCGTGATTATATACTTATTCCTTTCCACCTTCAAGCAGTTTTCTTTGGCAGCAGTTACTTTTTAAGCAGAAAACCTGCACACGAGTATTCATTCTTTCCCAAAAACTGTTACAGCTCCATTAGCAATACTAAATGGCAGTGCCCAAGAGGAATGCACAACAACTCCTCTAAAAACTAAATAGTCAAGGTATTCAGAGCAATACCTTGAGAACTATATTTTCTACAAAACTGCAATTTATAATGGTTAGGGGGTTACTGACCCCTCCCCCCCACGTTTCTTTCAGATCCTGTTGTCAAAAAATGTCCAAGTTAAACAAAGAAGAAATTACAGAATGAATCTGGAGCTTAGCCTTGAAGAATTAGGTTTCACTCTAATTGAGATCATACGCTGCATGTGCAGTTTTGGCACATAAACCATATTAATCAGAAACTCTTTAATCGTGGATAATTTCTCCTGTGTGTGCCAGATCGGGCATTCTGCTGCTGGCCCAGCTTCTAAGTCTGTTTAAGAGTCCACCTTTGACTTCATAAACACCCGCTTACAAAATTGGGGTCAACTTCCTCCTATAAAGGTATGCTACACTGGCGCTAAAAAAATGCCCTTAATGATTAAATTGCATCTCGTATGGAAATAAAAATGTGCAGATTCCAAGGGAATGACTGTTTCTAGTGATTACAATTTGTGTTGGAAGTAGCCCTCACTCAAGCCTGTCTGTGAAGTACACAACAGATGAAAACCAGGGAAGATGATCCAACAGCCACAGTACGAAATTTGATGACTGCACTGAGCATCGTTTAATCTACTGTTATTATACTACTGCAGAGATCCAAGCCCAGAAGTAGTAAACAGGGCACAAAACAGTTTTGTGCATGCCATTAAAGATGCAATAGGCAGAGTGAGTAATACCATTCCAGTACCCACTGGGTTTTCATACCCTTACTGTAGGAATGAAGATGGAACTTGCAAAACAGACAGCGAGGTGCCCCACGTGCATGGATGAAACTCTCTTCCTACCAAACTAAAGTAAATTATGAAATTTTATTCACTACAGCTTCAATGGAATCCACAAACTCATTCCAATAGTTTGGCTGTTTTTGAAAGAACTAAATCTAACTTCATTCCTCCTACTGAAAAATGCTATCACTTGCATCATTCATGCCTTATATCAGAATACTTAAACTGTAATGTTCACAATGAATATACAGAACCATAAAATCTAGCTGAGATTTGTGATAATGCACAAGCAGCACTTGTATAATAAATTGATCTTTCCGTACATTTCTGCACCTGTAGGTTCAAAATGAGCTTTTGTCTCCAGTGCTGCATTTCTTATTTAAGCTACTCAACAGTATGAAACCCATGTAGGATAAAATTACTGCTCCAGAATTACCCTTCTATGAATTTAAAAGTAGTAAAATAAAACGAATCGCAGCATAATGTATAAACATTTTAAAAGAAAAAAATAAGGGAATCCTCTCTACCCAAGCATACCACTTCCATGAAGTGCATACACTCTGCATTAATGTCCATAATTTATTTTTGTGGTGACTGCTAGACTTTCCATTATAAAATTTCCAGCTTCAGACACCCTTCCTTCTTTCTACAGCTCTATTAACTAGCTGCAGCCTGCCTTATGCATCTTGTGTCCCACACTTCTCTACAGCAAAACGTGTTCTCTTTCTCCCTTCACACATTTATGATCACCTTCCTCTCTGCATTTCACGGAAGAAGACTGTTTCAAATGTTTGTTCTTATTTCAACCTTCTAAGTCCACAACACTTTCAGCAAGGAGGAAGAGCCAATTGTAAGATTATACTTGAAATCCAGAAGCTACCACTGGACACAGAAGCTGTCAAGAGGTCTCTGTGGCAGGCAGAGGCAAGGTGGGAATTAGAGAAAAATAAGGAGTTGCTCTAATGCTATCCACTTACTTTGCTAGTTGCTTTTGTGTCTTTACATATCTATAATTTGCAGATGATTTCTGTGAGCATTTAGTATGTTTAGCACATGCATAATTCTGCTCCTGATCAGGTTTACCACACATTTTAATAGGAGACATATGAATCAATGGTACATATGTATTACAAACAAACAAACTTTATGTATAATGACAGCCATGGTTTAACCTGTCAGCTGGCTGAAGACCACGCAACAGTTTGCTCACTTGAAAAGTGCAAGTACTTGTGGACTGAGATAGGAGTGGTTTAATTAGGGAAAATAAAAAAGAAAAAGAAAACAATAACAATGACAAAAAGAATAAACATAGCAAGTGATGCACAGTGCCACTACCACCAGCTGACTGATGCCCAGTCAGTCCCCAAACAGTGTCAGTCCCTCCAGCCAGACCCCTTTGTTTTATTGCTGAGCATGATGCCATGTGGCATGGGATACCCTTGTGTCCAGGCTGGGTTGTCCATCCTGGTTCTGTCCTCTCCTGCTTGGGCACCCCCAGCCTGCTGGCTGGAAGGGCAGCATGAAAAGCCATGAGCCCTCAACTAAGTGTAAGCACTGCTCTGCAACAACCGAAATATCTGTGTTTATCAACTATATTTTCATCCTAAATTCAGAAAAACAGGACCATACCATGAAGAAAATTAACTTTATCCAAGCCAAAGCCAGGACAATGACTTACCAAAACTCCAAATAGTGTGTGTTACATCTTAGAAAGATTTCAAGTGATTACATATTTTTTCCTACTTATATTGCATTGCTATAAAAGAAATGCAGAAAAAGTAATCCCTCAGAAGCACCATAAGTTGCAAAAAGTCCACCTCGTATGTTTCAGTCACTGTCCTACACCTTCCTCTAAAAAAGCAAAGTACAATTTGACTGGAAGAATGCTTCTTGTTATGAGCACAGAATATTGTAAACTCTTCAGGAAACAAAAACAAAAAACCAAAAACCACAGAGACAGTAGTCTGGAAAAGTGGGACAAGATTTCCAATTAAAATTAAGCCCCTGTCATACTTTTCTGGAGACCACTCCCTCAGGAAGCTATTTTTTTCCAAGATAACAAGAAGACTCCCAAAAAAGTGTAGAAACTGCTACCAGAAAGCTTCAACCAGTCCCCAGTGATGAAACACACGCAATTCTTGCATTTCATGAACACTATTAAATAGAATAGACTAGTACTATTAAATCTACTTCCTTTTTTAACTGACCTGCACTTCCATTTGAAGCAGGATTCTCATTATGGCTACGTAGAGATCCAAGGAGAATTAGAAGAATTCCTACATATTATGGAGATTAACAAAAAAAAAATCAAAAAAAACCCAACACCTCTAAATATCTAAAAGTGTCAGTATCTTTCAGTGGAAGACAGGCTGTGAAGCAACTGCCAGAGGCATTTGTGGTCCTTGCATGGAATGTGAGAAATTCTGAGGAAAGACTGTGAGGTTTTCATGCTCTCTTAACACTTTTCTAATGGCAGAAGCCTCCAACCAGAAATAAGTGAGTCTGCTGTCCCAGACAGTTCCAATGTTTCCACAAGGAAATGGGAAAGGAACGAGAATGTAAAACAAACAAACAAACAAAACAAAACAAAACACAAACAAACAAAAAAAAAACAACCAAGCCATAAGGGTGGCAGAGGATAGAGAGAGAACCACAACAGAGTCTGCTCACTCAGGTAACCTGGAATGAGTGCCTCCCCCATCTGAGTACCTCAGGTTGTGTTCCAGATGCCAACAGCTGAGTCCTCTCCCAGATAATCACTGAATGCTAATACCACAGCAGATGGATCAGAAGCAGAAAACATATTCAGTTATTCTTGTAAACAAAGCCAGGTCTCAAAATCAAAACCAAATTACCTTGTCTCAGTAAGTGACTGCTCATCAGCCAATCATCACGGTGGCTGTCTGTGTACTCTCTTGGCCTGCAAAAAAAAGGCAAGACCATGCCACCTGGTGCAAAATCTGAATTAGAATTATCTGCACAGCATCATGTTTTTCTGTGGGACAAGAAAATTCAGATTGAGGGTTACCACAGATCATCTGAAACACTGACTTGTTAAATCACAGTGATTTTATTATGGATTGCAGCCATGAAAACTCTAACTTCATGCAGCCTAGTTAAACTGTGGTGTTTGGTTGGTTGTTGTCTTTTTCCTTAAGAGTTGAGAAAAGAGATCTTTTAGACCTTCATCAGGTGCTGAATTTGATGTTTAAGACAGACTGAGGATCAGGTAGGACTTCAACCAGTACTTTTAAAGTGATTCTCTCTTGCCCCCCCGATTTCAGTACGCTTTAATACTATAGTGAAGTTCAAGCTTCATTAAAAAACTTGGTAATGGGTTAGGAAGATATCAGAATGTGAATGAGTAACTTTTATAACTGCTGAGAACTGCTGTACAGTACAAGCTAGATTACGAATGTTGAAGCCCATTTTGCATATTTACATGCTCAGTTTCTGGATTTTTCTTCACTTAAAAGCTTTAAGCTTCATTTATTTCAGAACAGTTTTAGCATGATGTTGGTTTTTGTTAAACATTATACTTTTTCTAAACTTTAAGAAATTTGCTGTGTAAATAACAAAATTCAATCCATAAACTATCTTATCTGCAAAAAGGAAGAAAGGAAGGAAGAAAGAAAGAAAGAAAAGTCCTCTCACATTGAATCAGTTGATGAAAAAGAGTAAAATAAACTGCCTTCCTGGTTTTGAACTGGGAAAATCAGAATCAGACAGTAGGAAACAAAGGACCACCTCAGCAGATACAAACCATGGAAAATCTGTTCTTTACCTCTGACTTTCAAACTATCATAGTTTTTGCTTATTAGTATATCTAATTTTAGTAGGAAAAATATGTAACATCACTGATTTACAGTAAAAATGGTGCTAGTTATCATACTATTTCTCTTAGGAACAGTTAGCAAAAATGACATGTAAACCTCCAAAGCATAACAGCATGCTATTGGCCATCTAACTTCAGGGACATATTTCAGAGCTCATCATTTGGAGTCAAAGAGAAACTCGTTGCAAACAGTTGTGCTTATTAGTAATTTTTTAATATTTAATGTAAGAAAAGATGTAAAGACTGGAATCTTTAACTAATTGAAATCAATGGAAGTTCTATCTGGATTTCAGCGGGGCTGAGGTTTCACTGGCAGAATTAGGAAAGGCTTTGTCACTGGATGTAAACCAGTAAAATGTGCCCTCTGAAAGAATGTTAACTTCCAAGTCTCTTGTCAGATAATGGCACCATTCACCAGCAAGAATGACAAGTTTAATCTGATGGATTGAGCATCCTTTAATCCTTCCAGCTATCCATTAAACTGTTTATTCTCCGTGTAAATTGTTCCAGCCATAAATTTACACCAGCTAAAGTACCTATCATGCTAGTTTATGCTCAGCCACATCCACAATTTTTGTATTATCTGACACACATCAACAGATTTTCAAAGTAAGCTTGTACTGTCTAAATTTTAAATCCTTAGGCAGGCCAAATTAAAGCTTCAATTTCCAATAGAAGTATTCCAACATTTAGGAAATGCAATCTGTTTTTAAGAGGGACGCTTCTTATATTGCACCTCAAATGCTTGTGCTCTCTCCAAATTGTAGGAATGTAGCCTAAAATGTCATTGTAAATGCTCTTCCTGCCTTTCTCCCTCCAGCCTTCCCTAGGCCACAGTTAACCTTTTTCTTTGGACTTTATGGGATTTTTGTCTGCCCTGCAGGGGTACACACCCCTGCTAGAGTTAAAGCGTTAATTCTCCCTGCTTGATTCAAGATTTCAGCTCTGTTATTTTGAGTGGGAACAAGTAACAAGTTTATACCAAGGTTTTTTTCACATCTATTACTCAATATACTTGTCAGGAATCCTGTTGTGTGTTGCTGACTGGAAGTAAAGCAAACTTGCATGTTAATAGGAATCTACATTACTTTCTTTTTCTTTGACTTAGAAGCGGCATAAGAAACAACAGTGATGAACACACCAAATTCATCTCACATCTTGAGACCAATCTCTGATACTTCATGTCCTCTGTCACAGTCTGCTGAAGGGCATGATATTTCCTAAGTGTCAGACCCAAAAGCATGGTATGTTTGCTAATCAGTGCAAACACACTATCAGTTTGCACGCTATACGTTTGCATGATAGCTATAGCACAGACATCATGAGCCAACTACAGTTACCAACAAGGATAGCACCTCTATCCCAGATACAGACTGAATTTTTATGGAGCAAATCCCAGATTCAGCTTCTGGCAACTGACAATGGTTCTATACAAAATCTGGGCAGCAGGAAGCCCAGCTGCCCTTTGAGTTCTGCTGTTACCTGCTTTTTTTTTTTATCTCTCATTCACCAAGCACCTTGTTTACCATGGTCACCAAACGTTCCACCAAGAAGAAGGCTACTGAGTCTAAAGGAACCATTTTTGTCTTAAAGTCAGTGATGCTTTACAATCATATCTGTCTGGGAGATACTAGATTCCAGCAGCTTGAAGAGGAATTTTTTTTTTATGGGTTATTGATGATTATCACTAAAATATTCAGCACAGTAGCTGCAAAATGTTCACCTGAGCACCAGCTCTTTGTATTAAAGCATGCTTTTCTCTGTAAATCTGTTTTGGAAGCATGCCAACAGTTTTCATCACAAAACTACACTAATGAAAGGTAGAGGTGTATTTTGTTACATATAAAATCCAACTCTCATTTCGAATTATACGTGGAAACAAAATTGATACTTCATATGGAGGTCTACACCACCGCTTTTTTCATATAAAGTCCTGATTTTCAGTCTTTCCATTTCCAGTATTGACACAGAGTAGGGATTAGAAATAAAGACAGCGAAAGGATTGTTTTGCATCAGTTCACAGCATTTCAGATGTAGTTGCATTTCACGTTGTTTTCCTTTTTCTGAATCTGTTCATTGATTGGGAAACTGATTTTACAGAGCACCAGGAATCACACATTCCTTACTGTTTATTGTTTCTACTAATGTGGAGCCTAGCCATCCACTTCAGGCCTTTATTATTTTTTTTTTTTCATTTCCTACCACACTTCCATTATTTGATAGAGAGGTATTTTTTTTGCTTAATAAAGACTTGATTATTTGCTAGTTTTGGGATGTCTCTTTTTAAAATATACTGGCACGTTATGCAAGGCTTTGGAAAGAAAACAATACTCCGAGACACAATTTTAGCAAAGCCTGTAATTTTCTATATCCCTTTTCCCTCAATTCTCTTTAAAATTGCAGTGAAGATGTTGACATTTAAATTTGATCTTCCTATAGGATTTTTTCCAGCTCCACCTTTATTAACTTCTTCCTAAAATTAGCACAATTATATCTGTAAGATAGTAAACAGGTCTTTTTGAAGTAGAACTGTGGAGTTAAATTTAGTTAACTTAGGAAAGTTAAATTTGACGTCTGAAAATTTCCAATTTCTTTCAAACACACCCCAGGAGGAAGAAAACATGAAGTGGCACCTAAAAGTTGAAGCTAACGTAGAGAACCATCAGTGGTTTAAAATTCTGATTCTGGAAATGCATGTGTATATGCTTAGCCATAAACCATTGCTATTTAAGAGAGAACAAAAACTCTCAAACTGCAGCTGACATAAGGAAGAAGAAATCCTATTCCAGACCATCTCAGTTGCTGAAGTTGATGACAAGAATTGCACATCAGTACTGCCTTATCTCAATTTCTGCATTTGCAACAAATTAAGGTGTTACTCCCTACGTATCAAAGTTCAGTATATGCAAAGCATTTATGTGATTAACATCCAGCTACTAACACCTCTGTAGAATGAGAGCTCATTTTAAAAAACAATCTCTTTCTAGTCTCGCTTCCCACTCTATTAAATAACCCCAGCTGCACACTATCTAAACATTTAAAAAAAAATCTTAATTGGTATTTTTCAAGTTACCGCATCATGGTGGCTCTCTGGCACGCCATCAAAACAGAGATATCCTGACTAATGCAACGTGTTCGCTTCTAACCAGCTGCAGCTTTCATGTCAAAAAAAGAAAAAGCTTCTAAAAAACAAAAACAAACAAACAAACAAACAACTTGATTTAAATAAATGTGCAAAACGGACAGAAGTTTTCTATAACATCTCTTGTAAGGGGTAAAGGCAGTTCAGATTAATGTGGGGAGTGAATCTACACTTAACACCATGGTCTTCTGTGCATACCATCTACACAAGAGTCTGTGAGGAATACATGCAGCCCATTTGAGAAACACCACTACTCTTGCAGGCTCTAGAACAATCTGAAAAAAACAGAACAGACAATAAATTCGGAAGGAAGTGCCAATTTTTTGCTCTAGATATTGGGGTGCTTTTTTCTGTCAAAGTTAGCAAATTACTTTTCTGATAATAACATTATGATAAATAACACGGTACAGTGTAGATTATTTTGGTAGGCAGCTCTGTAAAACACACAAGTTCTGCAAACAGAACCTTTTTAAGAGTTTGTTCATTCTTTCCTGAGTGTAACACCTCAGATAAATCCACACATCAAAGTAAAGCAGAGATGGACCTACTAGAAATCTGTATAATGTGGAGATAAATGCAACTCCTGACTATGAAAGCATCCAAGAGCACTGAGTAGTTCTGGACGTCCTGAACTTTGACAGAAATCTTTTTGATACATCCAGATTTCTCTCTGTTTAGCACAACCTAGACAAATTCAGAGTTTCACAGTTTTGCCAGTATGCTGCTTTTCATTCAGTGGGACACACTGATGTACCTACTAAATCAAATTGGAACCACTGAGCAAAGCAAAAAGATTACTTGTATTTCAGTCCCTTTCCAAATTTCAAGGGAGCAGTATTCCACACAGGATAAGATATACCTCATCATCAGTGTAAGAACTGAACAGAGAGCACTGCTGCACACTGTAACTAATGCATTATGATTGTTACCTAGACACTGTCAACTGATTTTTAAATCTCAAATATTGTTCAGAAAAAAAAAAGTTTCTAAAATACTATTTGCCCATCTATTACAAACTCCTGCTTAGGATATCATATAGGTATTACAATAATTACTATTTATCTACACTGCCCCTCTGGGGTGGATGGAACAGCAGGTCCAGTTGAGATTCTGAACTGCAGTGGCCCCTTGGCTGTTGGAACAGCATACAGAGCCAAAGGCTGAAGGTGCAGCTGTCTCCCTTCTGCTCCATGATACAAGGCCATGTTCTGAGCATGTCTCCCCTGGTTTTCAGGGTCCCTTACTGATGTGAGAGGTGCTCTTCTCCTCACCCAGACATCTCCGCAGTGTTTCTTGCTGGAGCTAGTGCCCCAGGACTGGTTCATTCCTCATAGCTGGTGGCATGAGGGGGTTTTCCTTTCTTACCTCAGAGGAAAAAAGTAAAAAATAAAAATGAAAATGAAAATAAAAAATAAAAAAAAAAAAACACAAAACAAGAACTCTAGAGACGGGTACAAGGTTCTGCACAGGTAACCACTACAATTAAACTTTGATTCCATGCACAATTATCAGATTTTGATGTCTGTATTTAGGAGTCTGACAATAGTACAGATCAGTTTTAATGTTTAATCTACCCATTTATTCTGCAGTTTATCATTCCTATTCATGCTTCAATAAATTGTAATTGGATTTTGGCTTTTACATGGTCATAGCATGTCAGGTTCATCATGGCTGCCGTGTCAAAGGGCCAGAGCTCAGTGCTACATTCCAGATTTTAGCACTGGGAAAAGAAATTAAAGGCTAAGATTCAGACATAGTTGAGTTTTATTCTTTTCTTAAAGTGGTCTGTGGTTCAGCTGGCATTAAGAGTAGCATACCCCATAGCGTATATGAATTAACCCTAAATATAACTGTATGTTTACCCTTTGCTTCAGATCTCAGACTCTGTTATCAAGTCAGTATGGAATTCCCTTTTCTACCACCAGTAGCTGAGATCCTCCACTAACTGCCATCCACCTTCTCATTTCCTCCAAGTCTAATAACTTCAATTCGTACATGGCTAGTCTTGTTTGCTCTGCTAGTACATTTAATTTTACCTAATCGTTGCCAAATCAAACACCATTTTTACTCACATAAAGTTGAAAGAGTGACATGTGTGAAAGAAGGGAAGAATGGTTTTACTCACTTGGGTTTGTATTTTAAGTAGGATATATTTTTGCAGCTTTGCACATTTAGCAGTGATTTTGCTTTTGAACTATCTCAAAAGAAGACTATTTCAGTGCAGTTTGAAATAGTACTGAAAAATCATTAATTGAGTCTTTGAATGAAGGGAAACATTTCAGAAACTGTACCACCAGCAAAACACGACTCAGAGAATTTCATTCCTAAGTATTTGGGAGAGAGGACTGGGGAATGCATTTCACATTTACCAGATGCTTCAGTGACTACTGAGCACACACAGTATTTAAACAGGAGGAAAACAAAAGCAGTTAATCATCTCCACTGTGACTGGCACTGCTGAAGCGGACTAGGTCAGTTCTTGGAAATATAGCAGGGCTTACAAACTCAGTTAGATATGCCAGCATACAGCCCTGAAGCTAAGAAGGATTAATGGGGAAAGCCTGCATGCCACCTACTCCTAGTGATGTTAGTATCAGTGCTGAAGAACAGAAAATTGGTTCCAAAACCACAACATTATGTATACACACAGAATACTGGATGTGTCATTTTCAGGAGACTTAACTTCAAATTTCTTCATCACCATCACATATACAATTGGAGGTTTATTTTGCAGTATGCATATACTTTCTACTGCATATCAGAAAAAATCAGCTACAGTGCTGACGTAGATGCATGGCATGCTTACCCTAAATGTATGAATGGTAATTAGTGACTGCAAACAGATGTTCTCTTATTAACTTTTCTTTGTGGAATGCATCTGAGCACCGGGAGAGCTGGTGCTCCTGCATTCTGCCTAACCATGTTGTGGTGCAGCATGGGCTTTACAGATGCACAGACTGTCTCTACCTTTTCATTATGTTCCAGTAGCAACCTGGGCTTTCATGGATTTTTGAACTAGTTCAACAAGTTTGTCCTAGAGGCAAAATAAGGACCAATATGCCCGTGTCATTTTTATCATTTCAGGAATTATATCATTGCGAAAGGTCAGTTCTCACACAGGCTAATCTTTTAAACAGTTCCCTGCTGGGGCATTAATATTTCTTCTGGGCTGTTAAATATTTGGAACACAACCCAACACATGGTCATAAGTAACAGGTGATGACCAGATATGCCTGGGGAAATAGAAGTTCCCATGCTACCCTCCAGAAAATACTATAATGCCTGTGAAGTGGTCAGTACTATTTGCAGTGCTTTCTCTGGGGCTTTTTTGTTCTTTTCTTACTTTAACCTCCAATGAGTGACTGTCGGGGATAAGCCAAATTCAAATCCGTATTTTGTTCAGTGAGCTCACACACACATCAAACTCAGAAGTTTGGTGACTTGAGTTATTCCCAGCATTAGAATAACAGTACTATTCTAAGTATTACTGTACTACTCTTCGTCAATAATTGTTACTTTTCAGGAAGAAGAAAGACCCTTTTCAAAATACAACTTAAAAAAAAAAAAAGAAATTACATAGCAAATCAACATTATTTTTTAACATTTGCATCTTGATACGGTAACTAAGAATATAGTAAATTATGATTTATGTCTTTCATTAATAACAACAAAATGCTGTACATTTCATCTTGCATTCACACTTTTAAGTGATCTCTCTCTAAAAACTGAGAAGCTATTTTCTTGTTATATCATCAGTGATGCCTAGAAAATTCACTTCTTAAATAAGAACTGCTGGTTTCTGAATATTTGTAATAAACACAGGATGATTTAGAAATCTCCTTATACTCTGTTGGGAGAAATTTGGCATTTTTGTACTGAAAAGCACATTAACATTAATATTGGCAAAGTGATATCTAGCTTTTGTGAGAATCCAGATATGGCCCTATACTGAAAAAGGTTTCCTCAAGCGAGGTGAAATAGGAAGCAAAGCAAAATAAGTACTCATAGGCATTATCAAATTAATTCACTCGGTAAGAGCATCCTTTTAAGCACTGTATAGTTATGTCACAGTTGCTGCTGGGAAGGCATTCAGAAACTGCCTAGATGGATCTGTGTTTGTCTGCAGACTGACAAGATTTGTCAGCATTCTGTGGAGAACCAGGATATTCAAGGAGGAAAATTGAGGCCATGGAAAACACGTGGCACTCTGCTGATCAAATCAAATGCCCACTGAAAGAGGTAAGTGACGTGTTCGTATTTATCTTAGTAGTCAACAACAAGAGGCAAATTAATAGATAACTTGGTTTCACACAGAAGGACAAGAAAGGATTCTATTTTCCTAGTAAGTCCTTCTACTAAGGTAAAGGATTCTGATCTGGTGCCATTTTTTGCCAAATCACTCCCTGCTTTTTCACCACTCAGACTTGCATCTCAAAACAAGATGTAAAGTGCAACAGCTAAATGCATGGGGTCTCTTACTTCTTAGTGTCCAAAGTTATTAGCCCCATAACATAAATGTAACAAATAATACAGTCTTACTCATTTTCAGATGTTCTCGATGACAGGTCCATATGGCAGCCAAATACCTTCCCTTGCTTGAGGCAGCTTAAGAATCCAAGTCCAGTCATCTTGTTGGCCATAAAAGAGAGAAAGTCTGGCTGTCTCATCCTACCAACAACAAACCACAAAACCACGACAACACCAATTAAGAAGCTTGGGTCTGATTTCACAGGTGTTTTTCACTCAGAGCTTCAGCTGAAATCAATGGTAGCTGAGGTAACTCAGCATTTTTTATACATAGGTTTCCTGTAAAAGTTTAATGGCAACTGTTCATTTCCAACTCTTTGACTTGTACCCTATACATATATGTGTGTGTGTATGTGTGTGTGTGTGTGTGTATTTAACTCCCAGGAAAAAATAAAACCAAAACAAAAAAAGAGTCAAGAAAAAAAGTGACAAGAATATTGCAGAAAGACAAATAATAGGTTTGATTTATATGAAAACTACTCAAATGCATGAGTGATGGATAAGTTGGAAATGCATCATCCTGAAAATAAAAATAAAGATGAAAGTATTGAGAATATTCCATCACCCGTGAATCCTACAAGTTTTGTGTGAATTTACACACTGATACAAAAACTAAACTTTGCATGTTTTTTTTTAATTATTATGGGGGTGTTTTTAGGTTGACTGGTTGGGATTTTGTGGGTGTTTGTTTGGGTTTTTTCCTTGCTGTTTTTTTGTTTGTTTGTTTGTGGACTTTTTTATTTGTTTGTTGGTTTGTTTTTAATTTAAGCACTACCTACATGGCAACCCAGGCACAGAGCCTAGGCCCATTCTTCTGCCATTTTTGGCAAGCATTACACTGAATTTTTTGTGTTTATTCTTGCCGAGATTTTTGTCATTCCCAGTGCAAGTTTCGGGCTCTCCTCACCGAACACTCACTTCAGAAACTGAAATTGTTCTGCAAGATGTGGTTTCTGTAATCTTTAGTTCTAACAGAAAACAAAATTTGATACTTTATGTAGTATGTTATTGGAATAGTCCAATTCGCTCTTATGGTAAGTGTAAATAACATTTATAACCACCTCCCTTATCACAAGAAGCAAGTTCTGCTGGGATCATCAAACACTGTTTCTAAAACTCCTATCAATATTAGGCTATTGGATCATGTACAAATTGAGATAACTTACAAAGCAATAACTGAAAAACCAATGTTAGATAATCTTGTGTGGAAACACACGTCTCTACGCTAGGGATTCAGAAGACAGAAGCGTAGAGCTGACAACCCAAGTTCCCAGTGCACTTCTGCCATGTGAAAAGGTTGCAATTCACAGCCACTTGGCTGCATTACAGATAGCACTGCCTTGATGTGGCAACTGAACTGAATGAAAGACTCTGTGTATGTGTGGGGAACATAAATGGGATATTAATTATTAATTTTGACAAGTCTGGATGCCTTAATAATGTATTATTTTAAGCTGCAGGGTTTTTAAAAAGTCATTGAGGCCAAAACAAGCTGACTTTGCGGCTTGGGCTCTCATTCCTCTGTATACACCAAAATGCACAGTGACAACAAAATGGGTTGTGACAGACCTTGGCAAGAGCGGTCTTGTTTTGTATATTTAATAAAGAGTTGATAAATACAATGTTTAAAGTATAAGGTTTTGAATATATCAGCCTGAAAACACTATGCATTAACCAACCTGACACACAAGGCGATTTAAATTAATACTTGCACAAACTGACTCATTTGTTGATCCCTTCCTGCCTTAGCACTTCCAGTAACAAAGTACCAGTGCAGGTGACATTGCATTTTCAATACAAATGTAGAATCTGCACATCAAAATGTATCATGAACTAATCCCAACTGATTCTGCGAAGGATGGGAATTATGTTAGATTTCCACCATGTAGCAACCAACTGCAGGTTTTACCTGAAACTGGCAGGAACTTGAAAGGCAAGATTTAAACACAGTACTGAAATAATAATGGATGCATTTTTAAATTGAAATCGAGTCGCTTCTTGATCTCTTGATTTAATCCTTTCATCCTATGCAACTTTCAAATGTTTTTCTAATTTGATTAATCATATTTTTCATGTTACAATTTGTAATATCACGATGAACTTGGAAGTTCTCATCTCCAAGAACAGTCACAGTACCGCCTGTTATCTATACTACCTGTTATATTTTACCTTGTGTATCATGATGATTGCTTCAGGGCTTTTTTTTTTAAATGCATTTGTTTCATTTTATAACCAATAGGAAATACAATCAGGTAGCATATAAGAAAGCACCTAATGAAGTCTTGTTTCCTCTGGTTTTCTGTTCTATATTCTTCTGCAACTCTAATTTGCTCCTTGCAAACAGGGCTTCCCAGCAAGTCTACTAAATCCTCACACAGCCACAGTGGTTAATGGCTTCTCAAAAGGTGCTGGAACTGGCATGTATTAGAAAGGTTGGTAGGCAGTGTGCTCGTGAAGGTCTTGTTTCCATAGAATAGAGGTTGAAAAAAAATCAGAAAACAGCAGTGTTTCATTGCAGCAAACAGGGATTTTGTGCAACAGGAAATCAAACTTCTGTCAAATAATCATTCTTTTGCCATACCCAAAGAACAGGCCTGTCTATGAACTAATACTGCCAAAGACAAGTGGCCCCATATTTAGCCACTGCTTCCTAAATTCTCTTTTCTCACAGTGATTGCTCTTAAAATCCTAACAGCAACAACAAACTTTACTGAGACAAACATAGACCATTTTCTTCTGCATAAACAATGTGTTTACAACTAAGGATACATGCAAATACTACAGCGTTTCTGTTCCAGTGAATAAACAGCAGAGAGCTCACTATAAATAAATCAGACATATCAGTTTGCCCATCACCATATCTTTTGTCTTCAGCTCCACTATTGCCTTGCTTCATTTCAGAAAATGCGATCTTGAAAATGAAAACAGTTCAGAATTAGGCCACCATTTTGTTAAGTCTTTAAAAGATCCAGAAATCCCATTTGCAGCAACATTTCCAACAAGCATAACTAATCCGTATGTAAGGCAGCAAGTTGGCTGCTGTTGGCAGTCTGCCCACAGAAGCAGAGTTCTGCACTTCTTACTGGTGTGGTTTGACCCAACCAGTACTGTAGAGCAAAAACCAATGGGAATGTATATATAAAATTATTATTATTGTTTTACTATTATTATTTTATTTTTTTCCAGTGAGATGCAGCCAACAGGTATTAGCCCATGGATGACCAAAGAAAGGAAAAGGGAAGAAAAAATTGACTGGCAGTATCAGAAGATCAGCATAACAGTTCTCCCTGAATTAAGGCAGCAGAACAGAACAGTAGAAACAACAGAACAGTTGCTTCTAATTGGTGCAAATGATTCACCATTCTCTCCAGCTTTGCAAATAGTCTGTTTCAAGGGAAAAATACATGGAGCTCTGTCAGCCTAATTCTCAGAAGCTGCAGTCAGAAGTCTAGGTAATAATGTACCAGCTAACCTGTGTGCACATGTACATCTCATTTTCTGTACCTATTTCTAGTCATGCTGAATAATGATAGCAAGAAATGAACAGTTGAAACTCAAGCTGTTAAGACATGAAAAGACATTTCTTCAAAAAAAAAACAAAAACCAAAAAAAAAGAACCCAGAAGTATATATCCAAGTACTCACAAAAGCATTAACTCCTAAATTATCTGAAACAATAAGAAGAGCATTCAAGTAAGTATAATTATTAGAATTTCCTATAGCTTTCATTAAACCTAATATTAATTGGATAATTCCTAGTGTTACCCAACCCTTCATTATTAAAGCAAATTTAGCTTTAAACCCCATCCTAGGTCTTGTAAAGGCAAGAATCTTGGTTATCTTCTACCAACCCCTGCTAGCCTCAAATCTGTAAAATATATTCTTCAATGGATTCAGACAAATCTTGGAGCACATGCGTAATTCTGAGCCCTGCTGAAGTCCCAGAACTTCAGAGCATGCTTTTAAAACAGGATTTTTTGCCAAAGTAAAGGTTGAGATTTAACAGAAACAAAGCAACCTAAAATTTAAGCAAATCCCTAAAAATAGCTGTTTCTTTTGTGAGAAACAGTATTGTCAGCTTCTTCCTGTGTATTTAATTAATAAAAAAAAAAAATCCTTTTAAGCAAGGATTAAATTCCAGTTACTTCCAAAAAACCCTAGCAACATAGGCTATTTAAATGGATTTTTGGACTGAATAAACTTCTATTTTTATACCTAATTCTGAACACAAGAATGTATTTCCCAGTCACATCTGAAAGATGCGTTATATGTGAAACAAATATACCTTCATCTTTCTCTGTATGATACAACATTCTTCTCACGTTTTTCTCACACTTCAAACACTGGGGGAAACTGCTTACTCTATAAAGTAAGCTTCTAAAAAAGTGAAAGATTTTTATCCTCTAAATACACTGCTAAAAAGTCTAAATCACAGGAGTCTGTGGTAGACGTTTAGTGCCTCATGTATTAGACCAAGTTATTCCTGCTCAAGAGGCAAAGTTAACCCAACACATAGCTTTCAAAACAAAGTGTTTTTCTCAGACAGTAGACAAATGTGCCATCCACTTTATACCATACCAAGATAAAACAGAGTCAAAATAGGCACAAACCCCATACCTAGTCTGCTAAGACCTGAAACGTTACCATTGATTGTTAGCCAGCTGATTTCTGCTCCTAGGCATTCAAAGGTACAGTCTAAGCCAGCCCCCAGCAAGATGTTTCTGGGTAGCTTCAGCTGATTTGCTCTGATTTCACAGTATGCCATTTGATGAAAACAGGAAAGAAGTTTCTCCATTTATGGAGACATGTATTTACGGTGTTAATTCTTCTTTTTGGGTAAGAGTTCAGCTATAAATCCATCTCATTTGTTCAATTACAGGTATGAAATCAGAAGATTTCATGTTTCCCAGACTCGACTGCATTAAAGCAGTCAGCAGGTGGACTGCAGATGGCTCAGCATTGGCATGCTGCTCCCACACAGGTGTTTCATTTTACACTGTGTGCTAGCCAGCACAAAATCCCAGTCTGCTTGGGGCTGAGATCCACAGTTGTCCCTGAAGGGCAAGAATCTTCCTTGCTTCCTCTTTCACTACTAGAAAAGGCTACAGTTTTATTTATAAAAAGAAAGATTAAACTGTGAGCCCTGAAATGTAATACAGAACAGGCAGATAACCTAGGGAAATTCCATATCCATGAATAGAAGAGTAATCTGTACACTAAATGTCACTCAAGTGTGTCAGAACATGGCAGACTGTACAGGAGATGTGCTTGCATCATAATATCATCATATACATTATCCTAGGTGGAACCTATGTAAAGCACAGTTCTGAGCAAACAAATCCTTCACACCTATTACCTTTACCTTCTACAAACCGTGTAGCTGCAGATGTGATTAATCATGTCCTTCCACATGACTTGCCTGATAAGGTGCTAGAGTTATGAGGACTGGAGTCCTCTACTCACAAAACACAAGGCAGCAGCAGTGCACATTTCTTGACACCTCAGCCAAAGTGCTTTAACCATATCTTCACTTCCCAGCCACAGCTGATGGTACAGTTTCCACCCCTTTTTTTTCAGAAGTTACTAACAAATATCCAGCCAAACCCATGCCGAGTTTCATTAGATGTGTGAATTATGATATTTATGCAGAGAACACTCATTTTGCATTAAGTAAGCAACAGACTGCATTCAGCAACAATTTTCAGCCAGTCACTAACAGTCCATGCAAGAGCTACCTTGGCTTTCTGCAGTTATCAAATTTTTATTCCATCTCCTTTATCTACTATGTTTTAAAGAGCACTGCCCTACTGTTATTGACGTGGAACAAAGACCAGACTGCTGTGAAATTACAATCTTGTCTTTGACAGTCTTGTTCATTGTCTTACTTTTTCTGCTTTGCATAGTAAAAGATACCTCCAGAAGTAGATGAACGTGCTAAGAATCTTTATGAGTTTTATTATCTCAAAGAACTGTCAGAAATCAAATCACAGTAATAAATGTCTTGCTTCCAGAGGAACTGAGGATACCTCAGACTACCCGTTAACATTTATTTATTCACATTTTCCTAAAATGTTCTATGAAATTCTTTAAAAAGAAAAGTTAATTTTTGAACTGTCCTCTGGGAGCTGTCATAGATCAAATCATTTGCAGAGACATAAAGCAAAATAGTCAAATTAATAAAGAAAATAGTTTCAGCTAATAGCTTCTTCCTACACTCAGGGTATTCAGCTATTACCTACAGAGAAGTTATTTGCTTAACAGAGATGTCTGATAAAACATGTAGAATACCACATTAAAACACTACAGCACTGAGACTAATACTGTCAGCAGAGACCTTTAAGAAATTAATCAGAAGATGGACATTTATACCTCTACAGATCTTCAAATATTTGATGTGCTTTTTAATAAATATTCAATAGGAACACAATGCCATTGTATGTCACACACAAATAACACAAAACACTGACAAATAGGCAATTACTACCTAGCTTAGACAGGTAGCTATCACTATAAAAAATGGCAAATAGCAATACAACAAATCACAGCTCTGTCTCAGACTTGATGTGAGGAAATGTGACTGGCAATCCATGGGAATATAGACTACAGTGACACGCATGGTATTGTATAAATAATTCTTCAGCTGCCTCGGTGATACAACTTTCTGATTTCAGTGGACAGAAGAAACTTGCTGAAGTTGTCCTTGTAAGTACCATTTCAGTGGGACAGTCTGAGAAGAGGCTATAGATAAAATAGACATTTAAAAACTTAGTGATTGGTCAGAGGTGAAGTGCATTGGCAGGGGCCCATGAGGAAGTTCAAGCTAGCATGGCCATGATGTTCTTGTTCTGCAGCCAAGCAGGCTGTCTCCGAGGCTGCAGATCCAGTATTTTTCATAAGCACAGGATTCAATTAAAAAAAAAAAACCAAACGTGATTTAACTGTGAAAAGACAGGCTTCAGTTAAATGCTAAACAGTTGCATCACTAATACTGAAAGCTTGCTGTGGCTTCCATTGCCAGAACCTTCAAATAAACTAAGCAAACTTGCTTATATAGCAGGGAAAAAAAAAAATCAGATATTTGAAATGCTGAGACTGAGCCAAATGCATCCCAGAGTCCTGTGTTACCACGAACTGGCCAACAGTCATTTCAGCTGAGACCGGAGCTGGTTTCCACATTGCTTTGTTTATATTGACTGCATTTATGATGCCTCAGAAGTTGCCAGTAAAATATTTATTTAGCAGTTAGAACGTTCTGCAAATGATTTTGCTGTCCCAAAAGATAAATATTTCTCAGCATGCTGAAATGATACATTGATGTTTTTGTTAAGGAAATTGCATGTTGATAAAATTTTCTCAGATTACACTCTGTCGTTCCTTTTTATTTGAAGTGGCCACATTAATTTTTTGTGATATTTATTGTAATTGTAAATTGCACTGAGATTAGAAACATTAAACTTACCATAAAATGAAACACATTTCAACTATTTCCGAGTCATCTATTTAAGGTCTTGAGGACACCTTTGATCCTTCAGGTGGATCTGAGTACTCCAAGTTTTCAGGACAAGGATCCAACACAAACCAGAATCTCACTCTTAACTATTCGGGAGCTATTTTATTCTCCTTTTATTTCTTATTTTTAATTAAGTTATTATCCAGCGCTACTTTGGTGTGTCCCTACACTGCAAATTTCACTCTGAGGTTTACAGCAGATTAGAAATCTAAGCAGACTTAAAAAAAAATAAAAAGATACCACACTGCTATCTTCTCTCCTTCCTTTCGCTTCTTTTATCCACCAAATAACAAGAACATCCATGGTTCTGGCTCAGCTTAACAGCTTATGGCAACATTACTGTATCTCTAGACATGGCCAGAAACTGCAAACAAATGAGAGTTGTCAGTAACTGATGTTATCAAAGTTTCCATGACACACTGAGGTCTTTGTGCCTGCTCCAGGCAGGCAGAGCACTGGAAGTACATACCAGTTCCACATTAGTCTACACCATAAGCAACTGAGGAGTTCTACTGTACGTGACTAAGATGTAGCTTCACTTCCACCCATAGGTGACCCCAAATTGAAATATTTGGTGCAAAACAGGAGTTATTTTTGGTTTAACATCTGCATTAATGAATTAAAGTTCAATTTTCTGCTATTTGTGTATTAGGCATTAATAAAACCAAAGGGACGTCAGAAATGTAATAGAAGAACCAGATGTCTTTCCTCTCTCTATTATGAAGGAAGCTAGCCTTTGACTTCTCTAAATATCTGCAGAGGTATTGTGGCTAACCAAGGCCAGGAGTTATGCTTGCTTCAATAGACTCGTCTGCTACAGAAAGAACCTCCAAACAGCATCACATCTGTCAAGTAAAGTTTTACCAAGAGAATAAGACACTTCAGGTGATGTATAAATATGCAGATCCATACACGTGATTCTAAAGAACTCTCACACTGCTCATAATGACACAGAAAGCTGTTCTTTCCATGTGCAAATAAACATGCACATGCTGCTCAATAAAACATCTTTAGTTTGCTCCTTAGATCGCCATATCATGGGTCCTTTCATAAATTCTTGTGTCAAGAGACTACATCATCTTCATTCTGGAAGCTTAAAAAAATTAAGATTTTGCTACAGTTATTTCAGGATTTTCTTATTTATGTTCTTTTACATATGTAGATTTATGATCATTATTGAATAATATTTAGCTGTTTACCTGCATATGTATTCCTGGTACGCACCATCAGGTAGTGTCTCAAACCAATCTTCATATTATATCAATTATCTCTGTCAACCGAAACAAGTTTCTTGGTTTTATACTTGAAGTCTAATCCATAGTGCATCCCAGGAGAAGCAGAGGAAACATTTTCAGCTGTGCCATCTGAAATCCATTCCTACCAGTAACAGTAGTTTGCATCTACTTGCTTGATTTTCCAACCACAGATCTCAGACATTTTAAAACAGAAAAGAAAATAAGTATTACTCACATTTGCAGCCTATTTAGGTGCAAGGACTATGTATAAGTCACTGTGGTGTGCTGACCAGCATTCCAATTCACCCCTCTAAAGAAGAAAGCTATTCATGGCTCTGCTACACTTCCTCCTTAACCTTTGGTCTTACAAGAAAATCATCCCAAACACATTACCCAGGTGCAGTCAGAACATACTTGATAAGACAGCAGGAACCCAGCAGTCCATTTTCAATCAGAACAGTTCCAGATTAATCAGTCAAAAGGAAAAAAATTCTACTTCACTAAAAATTTCCCATCTTCCTTCCTCACCAAACTTCTAATTCATCAGATTATCTGGGTTTATAATAAAACCAATTTCCAGCATTTAGAGGAAGAATTTTTTCATATCTCCCCATGCAACTTTTTTTTCCCCTTCTTTTTTCCTGTAGGTTTTTTTGTGCCATCTGAATTTACCAAGCATCTCTGTGAATCCACTGGGAGCCTACATGGACAGAAACACTGAACACACCAGTAAAGAAGATCTCATTCTAGCAGCTTTCAGACCAAGTCTTCAAAAAAGGCAGTACAAACTTTTCAATAACTGACCTTGACATTGATGAACTCCAACTCTTAAAATGTGCATTCTTCAAGAAAAATCAAACCCAGGTTTATAAATGAACATGGCTGCAATCACCCTTTCCTCTGTGAAGCATGGGCACACCACTCAGTCAGTACACAAACCAGAGACTTGCAGAGTAAAACACTAGGGCCTCTACCACAGGAGTTTAAATAAGTTCTCCAGTAATTTGCAAGCCTGAGAACATTCTAAATCAAAGCTAACCAACAGAGGGCAACATGATTACATGAGGAGGGATGCTTCTGACACAAGGACTGGGTTTCACTCCAAGGACACTGATACCCAGGACTTAGGATACCACAAATTGATATGAACTTACAACCAGAACTCTGGAAAAGCTCTCAATCATATATGAAGACACATCAGAATGTTGACAATTTTTTGTTACTTTAAGAAACACTGTACATAATCACTGGTAGATACTCTTTAGCTAGAAACTAGGACACATCACAGACCAAATATAGCATCAAAAATCAGTACAAGCTCCCTGGTATGACTGAGATGTGGGGAAGGCAGAAAGATGCTGAGGGAAAAGTTGGCATGGTTCCACAGAACAAAAAGTTGCATGGAGAAAAAGAGAAGAGGACATTGCCTTTGTCAGAACACGATCAAAATACATCACATGAAATTAGCAAGTGGCAAGCTAAAAAGCAAACAAAGTTATTCACATGTTGCACAGATTAAAAAAAAAAAAAAAAAAAGGTATCAGCTGACAGTGTGGCATATTCCAAAGCCTACTGGGTTCGAAATGACAAATAAGTGCAAGAAATGGCTACTACAGGCCAACTGTCACTTTGACCCCAGAAAACCCCCTCAGATTCTGCTGGAATTTCTGCTTTCGCACTGTCACCTTTCTCTGCCAGTAAATATTACCTTGACGGAAAAATAGTGAGGGTAGGGATACCAAAACCTTCAGCATATGCTGATATAATTAAGGACTGAAGTGAATGAGAAAAGTGTAGAAATAAACAAATGCAATAACTGAATTATCTCAATATTAATTGTCTAATTTGTGAATTAGAAGTGGGCTCATTAGCTAGTGTCAGCACAGGTGGACAAGGACTAGAGGGACCTGAGTGGAACAAATAAGAGTCTGCCACAGAGATGAAGATTGGCAGTGCAGGGAAAACACTTCTCATTAGGACTAAACAGGACAGAACCTATGTTCATGCCATTCTGGAACAACCATTATTTCTAATACCTCTACCCACTACCTAAGCTTCTTTATCAATAGTGCATATATGGATTCAGGATTAAACCTACAGTTTTGTCCTAGGATAAGAAGGTGCTTCCCTCAGATGCATCACCCAGCTGTGGCAGCTCTATTTATAATGCCTTCAGTGTTGCAAATTACACTTTTTTTGAAGCTTTCATCTGCATTGAATGCAGTAACAGAATATATATTTGACGGACTTTGTGGGACACTCAAGGACAAGAATATTATCAGGGAAACGCACCTGGAAGATGTGAGATGTGTAAAACCTGAGGGCAAAGAAGAGAATTTTTACAGAGTGTATATAACTAAGCCTGAGAAAACAAAGTGTTTTTTCAAAAGGGCAGAAGACACAGATACATGTCAAAGTCTTTGGCCTAGTTTTGGGTACCACCAACTCTGGGCTCTCTGGTAGGAAGGTATTCTTCTCTTATCCAATACAAACATAACTATTCCAAATTCATATAGGGATAAGATCTTCTCAGGAGTTTGTCTCATCTAATAGAAGATACTTTGTGGGACTGTACACAATCCAAAACACTCATTAAAAAGAAATACCATATTTTCCTAATTTTTTTTTTTTTTGCAGACCCAAAAAACAGTATAGCTACTTTTTAGTAACCATAGTATTTTAGAACTTTCTAGTTCTGTCAGGATGCCAGTTGCTTTTGTAAATCCCTTTGTAAAAAAAAATAAGGACTGCAACACACACAAAAGAGAACACAACAGGATGACAGTGCCCACCTGGCACTGCAACAACCAGAAGAATGGATGTTGGTTAATGTCTGGAACTCCTAAATACCAACTTAGTACAAACATACCCTGAAATACACTGTGACAGTTTTAATAATGAGAGGTCATATAATACTTTTGCTTACAGAAGCTTTTTTCTCCCTGGTAGATAATTCTGAGCAGTATTAGTGTGTGTGCTACTTTCTCTGCTTCTCTGTCAAACAAGATCCAATAGGTTCCGTGGTTTGCATTAGAGGCTACAGAGGCTCACAGCAAACCACAAGGATCTCATAATTGCCTTCACGGCAATCTGCTTTTCATTCTAAGAGCCATCTTTTGAAATAATTAAGTATTGTTTCTAAATCTAAAAGATACACCATACAATAGAATGAAAAGGGATCTGCTGAAACATTAGAGACCAAAGGGTAGAAGGAAAGCACAGCAAGTTCAAAAATGGTTTCGTATATTTGTATGTACACATATATATATGAACTCTGCTTGCAGAATCATGGAAAGCAAGGAAACGAGAAAATGCCTTCTATGTGTTTAAATGCCTGGAAAACAGAAGACATGACCCTTTCTGAGAAGAGGAATGTGTGAGTCTGAGGAGAAGACAGTTGGTATGACTTTCTGACCACATGAACACCACAAACACACTCTTTAATGCTACAGCTCTTGGCAGCAGACCATCACTCTTCCACTTCATCTACAGCTTTCTGACTATTTGTCCAGAATTCTGGACACCCAAATGCTCGGTGGGAGCATGCAATATGCACTTATGGACTCCATCATCTTCCAGATTCCATGGGCTACTTTTGCACCATAAAAATAGTGAAAGCACAAAGTAGTATCAGAAATCCAGAGCAGAAATATAAAAGCAAGCCTTTTTTGTTGTTGTTGTTATTTAAAGCAGTAAGATGTAAGATCCTCATAGAAACCTGTGAAACTGTTGTCACCCAGATGCTTACTGGTCCTTTGGGATTAAGAAAGCATCAAAAGTAAATAGAAATTACCTGCACAAAGGATGCAGAAAAGTGGCTGACCAATGCTGCACACTGTCTCTGGAGCACATTACCCAGCAGTCCCAACACAGCTCGCCCTGACCAAGTTTGCCAGCTCTTGACAACCTGTGTTCCTTTAAAATCCAACGTTCTCTCCTGAGTCTGTCCCTCATATCTCATACCAGCTTTCTTTCACTGCTTCTGTGCACAATTCTCCATCCACCCTGAGTGCTTCCTCTTCCTTTGAGGGGGGAGAAAAGAAGTAGGATGAACAAATGGCCATTTTTCCTCTTGAAATTCATCACTATTACCATGACCTAATAGTGTACCCACACCCCTAGACCAGCAATGCTACAATTAAGCAATCTATACAGACCCAGCATCACGTAATCCATTCTTCAAGGAGCGTGCATGCCGTGTGTTATGCCTGATACATTTGTTCCTCCTTTCCCACTCCAAGTCACGGCTCTCCCACGCAGCCTGTTTTCACACTGCAAATACAAAATCTGGCTAAAACAAAGTTTCCTGAAAACTGTCACAAATTCCTTAACTTCCATTCAGGGAATCAGTTCTTTGGAACCAAAGGGAGAAATCCTGACTTACAGAACTCATTCCTGAACTGTGGGTCCTGGGACTCAGTCCTCTCATTACGCCTGCTGGGGATGGAAGAGTTAACCACACACTACTTCATGTTTTACCCACTAGCCAGTGAAGGCTACAGACCACTAATTGATGTGGTTATGTAAAGTTTCTGATGTTCCATGTATTTTTAAAGGGCTTTGTTTTTGTTTTTTTCGAACTTGCCTGTATTTTTCCATTTAAACTAAGGACATAAAAGTTAAATCCAGCAGGCTTAGCTGCAGTTTACACACTGGTAAGTGTAAAGCACCAGAATTTACAGGCTTTCTGTACCGTACACACACACACATTATAGCTAAACCAAAATTCTGCAAATATTCATTAAAATTCAGAATCAAATTCACCCATATTCACATTTGCTTCACATTTGCTCCCTGCAAATATTTGAGCACTTGTACTTTACTAGTGCAAATACTAGTGAATAATGAATTTTAGTTACAAGTAATCCCTGATCCCACCAGAGGATGATCGGTTATGAAACGCACGGTCCATACTCTTATCCAATGAGAAATGGGTTCTGATCAGGAAACAAGCAGTACTTCTAACTTTTGTAATTGATAGTATCAAGTCTGAATAGGGCATTTTTGCACCCATTAAAGGGAAACGTTCACCACATCACAGGATTAAAGACATAAAACAATGACAATGAAAATCCTCACAGCAGCATTCCCACCTCAGCTGTGGCAGTAACACACCTCAGAGAACCAAAGTCAGAGGAGGCTGAACAACAGCAGGAGAATCCAAACCTCTCTGGGGACCAGTGTCCTGCTGGAGCCAAACAGCCCTGAGGAGAACACCTGCCCAAAAAATAGGAGCATCCAACAACCCGGCTCTCATGTTGACGAAAAGGAGGAGAGGACAAGATACATATGTGATTATTGTTCAAGCATTTATTTAAACAAACAAACAAAAAAAAACCCACTATTTTAATTTACATAAAACATTATTCAGTTCAGAAAGGAACATAAATGAGTGGTCAGCATTCAGAGGTTTATGTTCAGTTCTTAAATCCTTAGGGTTAAAACTTTACTAAGTACCTCAGAAAATGCCCGTCAGCACCTAACTGGGGAATCAGCTGAGAGCTAGGTAAGGAAGAAGCCTGTTAGCCCAAACTGAACAGCCAGCTTCTCACTTGCAGACCTTGCTGTGCTTTGGGAGTAATTCCCTGACTGTCAAATCAGACACAAGTTTTGCCAGACCTACTGCTGCAAGATGACTTTTACACACTTACCTGACACGATATTCACACTACACACAGTGTGAATTTGGAGGTTGCTGTAAGTCACAGCAGAACAACCAGGGCAGGGTTTGGTGGCTCTTGTAACGATTGCAGAATTGTCTCTTCAGAAAAGCGTCAGAGTTGCTGTGACACAGAGCTTTCAGTGTGTTAACAACCACTGCACATCTGCCTCTTCTGCTCATGGCTCTATTTTCTCCATCCTCGTGGAATGCCTCTGACGGGCAGGGACTCTGCACAGACAAGTTTCCAGGCTATCTGTTATGAAACACCAGGCTGAGATCAGTTGTCAGAAAGAGGCATTAGTTTTTGCACAATTTTCCACTGCAAGTCATGCTTGAGTAACTTTTGAGTGTGAATAACAAGTATTTTTCGAGTATGAGTAATGCTGTAAGGACACGTGCACCCGAGCCCAGCGGGCACTTGGTGACCATGAGTCTCGTCCTTGAAGAGTACCCTGAAACATAACGCACGGGCTTCAGTATCTGTTCAGAAAGTAAGCTTACACTGCCAGCAGCACTGGGAATAACCATCTGGGGGAAAAAAAAAAAAAAAAAGAGCTTCGGAAAAATTAATCTTTTCATTCCAGCTAATGCCCAAGCTTCAGACACAAATCAATCTCCTCGCATTCATTCAGCTTCTGTGTCATTTCGTCCAGGCAAGTTTCCACGTTCCCAGCCTAAAACCTCTCTTAAAAACGCTATGGGCTTATTTTGTGGTTTGCTAATATAGGTGCAATGTAAACAACGGATTTGAGGATCGCGCACAGAAAAAACCCGTTTGGTACATTATCACGTTTTAATGGACGCCGTTTGCAAAGCGGTGAAACCGTACCGGGCTGTGAGCGCGTTTCCATCAGCGCGGGGCTGAGCGTTACTCACACGCATCTCGGGACACCAAATCCGCCCCCCCGACGAGCGCCGTCGATGTCACTGGAGGCTGTTATCGCACGGCGGAGCTCCGCTTCTGGCGATTCCCTACGGATCGCACGGAAAGGTGCAGCCCAGCGGAGGGGACAGCCCCGGTCGGCCCCGAGCTGCCCGCCCGCCTCCGGGACAACGAGGCTACGGCCGTCCCGCACCCCGGCACACCCCGCAGCCGCTCCCGTTACCCGGCGCGAACGCGGCTGAGCCTGGCCCGGGTTTCCTCGAGACGTTTCATAAAAAGCCAACGTAGGGCTTCGGAGCTGGAAAACTCACCTGAAGGGCGTTTTGTTCAGAGAGCCGTCGTGACGTTCGCCGATTAGCTGTGACCGGATCGGCGCTCAGACGCAGGAAGGAACCGCTTTGATGGTGCTTTTCCAGCCCTCGATCCACGCCCTTCGCTTTGCTTACAGAGAAAACACCGCCTGCGGCACCTCTGCTGCTGCAGCGACAGCGGCAGAGTCCGCAGCAGCGGGTGCGGGCCCGGCAGGGAGCACGGCCCCACGCACACCGCTGCCCGAGGGCAGGAAAGCGTCACGATGGACCCCGAGCGGGGACAGCCCCCGGCCCCGCGGGCAGAGCGGCCCCGCAGCCCCGAGCCGCCAGCGCTCGGTGCGTCCGAGTCAGGCTTCTTTCAGCTGTGAGAGGTAATTAAAAAACGGAGCCGCCAGGCTGCACTGATTGCGTGCGTTGGCACCAACCTGCGCGCTGCCGTTCCCTGCGGGCAGGCGGCGGTGCGCATCACAGCACCGGGAACGCGCCCGGGGCCGCGGGGCGGCTGCAACGGAACGACGCAAATTCACTAAGAGATCAATGGCTTACAGCGAAGTACTTTAAATGAAATAATAATAATAATAATAAATCCGGAATATTTTCGTTTTCTTCTGGCTGAGTTCTTATGTGGATGAGAGGAATTTGGTTTTAATTCTCAGCCACGCAGCCGCTCGGTTCCGCTCGCACGTGGGGCAGCTCTTCCCGAAGTTTGTCGTTAAAGTCAGTACTGTGAAAACAAACTTTACTAGGAGAACAGCTCCACTGACAGCCACGAAAGCGGAGGTCGGAGCAGCGCGGTGCCCCACGCACGGCACTCAATTCACACCCGGCTCGCACACCGTCGGGCCGTCTGCTCTCAGGTAATACGAACACCTCCCGGGGCCGCCAGTCCGTTCCCGGCCCGGCCCGTACGTGCTGGAAGCTCCGGGGGAGATCGCTCCTTCTGCCGGGGGAAGCCCGCAGCTCCCGGGCCGGCGGGGCGCTGCCATCGCCCCGCGGTGCCATCCGCCGGGACGCGGCTTCAGTTCACGGCTCCGGGGCACCCCGCTGCAGCCTGCCCGGGTCCCCCGCCCGAGGGCAGCAGCCCGAGGGGAACGCGCCCTGGAGCCCCCTCGCTGCCTGGAAATAAATAAAATAAATAAAATGAGTTTTCTTATTTAACGTCCTTACGGTCTGTGAAAAATAATCACCTGTTCACCGCTTACTCAAACGTGAAAATATTAACGTTATATCATGAGTGCAACAGCAATAGCGTTTCCAGAGTGCTACAGAGCCCGCCCGTCAGTTAACTCAGGTAAAGGCAGCCGGGAATCCGCTTTCTAGTGACACGCGGTTCCTCCTTTCGGCTGCGCTGAAGCTGCTGTGCCGCAGTGCCACGGCCTGAGAGCAGACGGGACAGAGCCGGGGGGACCGCGGGGCTCCGCTCCTCGAAAGCACCGTCCTCTCCCACCCCCCCGTCACCTCTCCCTGTCCCCAGGTCACGCCGAACCTTTCCAAATGATTGTTTGTTTAAATCCAGGAGTCGTTCCAGTGTAAGAATATGAGCTCGCTTCCTGTTTACTCTGCACGGCCGGATCCTGCGCTCACCGCCAGCCCATCGCTCGGCCCGGCGGTTTCGTTAATCTGGGACGCCGCTCCAGCAGCGGGAACCGAGCGGCACCTGGGACAGGCAGGGCCGGGATGGGGGGGGCTAATGACCGCCGGTAATTACTCAGCAGGAGGGCAATTAGCGCCCGGCAATTAGCGCTCCGCAGCCAGGGCTGGGCCCGGCAAGGAACGGCTGCAGCCCTCGGGGCCGGACCCTGGGGCACCCGCAGCTCTCCATCGCTCCCTGCCGCTCGTCACTTCTCGCAACGCTTCTGCTCTTTGTTGTAGTTCTTTTTTCCGGGACGATAATTGCACGTCTCTGTAGATGCTCTATTATTCGATACCTCGATGGGGAAAAAAAAAAAAAAAGCAAAGCGAGGAATCAGAAAATTAAAAATACGATAAAACAGTGCCACGGCTCCTCGCTACGTCGCCCCAATGAGCGTAGAGCCACGGGG
>VXAB01008900.1:156694-359800 GCA_013399175.1 Odontophorus gujanensis | reverse complement strand
CCCCGAGCCGGCGGCCAGCAGAGCCGAGCCCAGCCCCGAGCAGCCCAGGGGAGCCAGCGGGAACTTGAAGACGGCTGCCGGCTCCGCCTTCAGCACCGCTGCGGGAGAAAGCGGCCGTGAGAGCCGGGCGGCCCCGGGAGCTCCTCGGAACGGGCTCCGTGCACGGCCCCGGGCCCTTCTCCCGCTGCCGTCGCGGGGTCACGCCGTGCCCCGCAGCCGGCGGCAGAAGGTCGCCCAGCGATACTGACATTACGCGCGGAGACCTTTTGGATGCATTTAGGCGCTGGTGCCGCCTGACAGATTCAAAACGCTGCCGGGCCCGCGGCCGCGCCGTCAGACTCATGCTCGGCCCCGACGCGCGGCCGCGTGGGGCCCAACCGAGCGCCCCGGAACCCCGCACCGAGTGAGCGGATCCCACCACCCTACGCAGCACCACGACCGCTCTCCGAACTATTAGCACGGCCCAGGAGCTTCGAAAGCACAGGCGGGCCCGGCCCGACGCACGCACACGTACACCCAGAGCCTGGTGTGGGCCGGCATTTCGGACCGCTATCTAAAATAATCGTGAATCCTAAGTGTTCTAATACATGTAACCCCCCGCTACGGGGATCGGTGCTCTTCTGTTTTCTCTTTTAAGAGGAAAACAAGAATTTGGGATCCTCCTCGTCCGCTTCTACGGAGAAATGAGCAGCACCTCTGCAGATGAGGACGGTTTTGGAAGAGAAAGCGTTCGCGATCGCACGTCGAATACTCGCGTCAAAATGAAAGTGTAAAATAAAATAACAAATCAACCAACCAACAAATATATATATTAAAAAAAACAAAAACAAACCACGGCATTAAATCTGCTCTTAAATATCCTATCCTGCGCCGGCAGATTTCGCACCACGTCCCGACACCACACCGCACAGCACACACTCTCTATCCCCCATCTCTCCGCACCCGCCGGGCCCCGCTCCTCGCACAGCACCGCTCCCCACGGCCCCACTGCCGCCCGCACCCCACAGACGCGTCCCTGTCCCCGCAGCTCGCCCGGAGCGCCGCGGCGAAATCCCCGAGCTCTCCTCCCGCAGGAACGGCCTCACGCGCGTCGGGAGCCGCGACCCCACTCCCGTCCTGCCCCGGCGGGACATACCGAGGTGGTTGTGGTAGGGCCGCGCCGAGAGCAGCGCCTGCACCCCGAACTTGAGCAGCTCCCCGGACGGAGCCGCGCCCTTGGCGTCGGGGGGGTCGGTGAGGATCTCTTCAATCATGAAACTGCGGTAGCGGTGCGAGCGGTGGTCGGGAAAAGCTTCGGCCGGGAAGTAGTGCGCGGCCCCCAGTTCCAGCGGGTGNAAAAAAAAAACAAAACAAAAGCCATCGTCTCACCCCCCTGAGTGGCGACGAGGCCAGGCCCCGGGCGGTCCACGCGAACGAGAGGAAAAAAAAAAACACAAAAAAACAAAAACAAACGAACAAAAAAAAAAAACCGAAAACGCCGAAAAAATAAGTAAATAAATACGGAGAAACAATTAAAAAGATAAAAAGCATTACGTTACTCAGAGCTATAGTCCATAAAATACTTTATTGAAATAAAGTAAATATCTTCGCATTAATAAAACCGAACGTAAAATGCAGTTTTCGAGTAACTGGGGGCACCACAGGGTTTCACGCAGCGAACGATGCCGNCCGAGCGGAGCCGAGCCGAGCCCGGCCGCCGGGCCCTAACGCAGCCCCCCGGCCGCAGGGAGCCGGGCAGCGGGGGCTCTGCCCATCGCCCCTACCCCGCCCTACCCCTGGGCAGGGCCCGGCGCGGCTCCCCCCCCGGCTCCGGCTCCGCGAGAGCGTCTCGGGACCGCCCCGAGCGTCGCCGGCCCGCGGCCGTTCCGCCGCACGCACGTACNCACCCAACCGAGCGAAGCCCCGGAGCAGCCGTGCCCCCTCCCCCATACGGCAGGGGGCTCCTGGCACCGCCCGCCACCTGCCCGCCCCCTCCCTGCACCCCCCGGGCACGGCACCGCTCGGCCCCGGGCAGCGCAGCGCAGCTCAGGGCCCCGCGGGGTGCGGAGGGGCCCCGGGGTCGGCCACGTTCCCATGGGGAACTCAGAGCAATTGGTCGGGAAAAAGAAACAAAGCGCAGCGCGGAGCGGAACGCTTCCCCCGGCGTTTTGAGCCGTTTGGCGAACATTCCACTCGGCACTGCGGGGTTCGTTTCGTTCCCCCCAGCCCGTGCTGGGCCGGGCCGGGCACGGCGGGTCACCGTGCCCTGTCGCTCCGCAGTGCCGTGCTAACAACAGCCGGGTGCTCCGTCAGCTGCCCGATGCTGCGTCCCGCACTGACTTCCCCGTAACTCGCACCGTGTGCTCACTGCAGCCGGCACGAAGCGGTTCTGCTCGGATTTTCTGTTTTCTCCGGGTCTCGTCAATTTAAACCGATGCTCTAAAACCCGTGAGAGGGCTTTGGGGACACCCTATTCCCTTCCCCTGAGGGGTCCCGAGCGCCTCCGTCCGTTTTCGTGCCAGTTCCTAAAGGCCGGGGCGGAGGAGGCCCCGGGTGTCACGGGGATAAATAACGGGAGGGGTAAATAGGGGGCGAAGTGGGGAGAATTAGGGCCACACTGGAGCAGACAGACACCACCACACCGCACTGTTGAACACCGTCACCCCGAGAGCAGAGCGCCCGCAGCCCCTCCCGCCGAGCACACGCACCGCGATTAATTTAAAATATAACAAAACTTGGGTACACGGCAAAGACGTGTCCCCCTCTGCCCCCATCTCCGGGCACGGCACCGACCCGGGGCCGCGTCCCAGCGCACAGAACCGCTTCCGACAATTCGCGGCCCCGCAGACGCCGACACGGCCGAGGGTCGGGGCCGCAGCCGCGTGGGATCGGCGCGGGTCGGTGCGGGGCTGCTGCGATGCTGCTCTGCGGGAAGGACGGGGGCTCTCACCCTCCGGCTGCGCCCTCGGACAACGGTTTAAAACCGTTGCAATGCGAATCTCACCTCTAAAAGTACATCAGTTGGTGTATATGTCCGTGTAACTGTTTTTAATCGTGACGGAAATCGTTTAATTCACAAAATCCGCGCGCTGATTTCGCACCTCCTGCGCAGTTCTGGGCCGGGGGATGCGATCCTCCGCTGCTTCCCAGCTTGCCCCGTCCTGGGGGGACGCGCTGCGCACTGTGCCCCTTTCGGCAGCGATGGGGCGAACGAATGCAGCCCCGAATTACGCGCACTTCGTTTTCCATCTACTGGGAGGGAAGCGCCGTGGTCTTCTGAAATAGAAAACGCTCCGCATTTAGCGGGTGTTTGTTATGTTTGCACCAGGCAAAGCGTTGATCGAGCCGTTAGGAACGCGGGGTATTCCTAAAGACACCTCACTGTCAGCAACTGCTTTCTGTTTTTTAACCAAAACGTTCGCATTCGTTTTGAGACCCGTCCGTCTCGACCAGAGCACACTTCACTGCCCTTCGTCGCTCACTGTCGCACCGCGGATGTTCCGAGGGTTGCGGGGGGAATCGGGTCCCCGCGGTTCCGCATCGCCCCCGGAGCTGCGGGCGATGAAGTCCCGTTTTGACGGGAAAAAGAGATTTGTCGGTATATCCACCTTTTCCCCGTTCAGTTCCCATCGCGTTTCTCAAAGCGGAGCGACGGTAACACAAAAAATAACCCACGAGAAACTCTCTCCCGTTGGGATACTTCAGGAAACACCCTACGTGCAACGAGGAAAGCGATTTTTGTGCAGAAAGGGCGACGAGTAGATATGGATTAGATAGAAGTAAATAGATACAGATAGAGAGATTAGAGAGAGATATAGTTATGCACGTAGGTATAAAGATATAGATATGGACGGAGGGAGAGAGAGAGAGAGAGAGAGGGAGAGAGATAGGGATAGATAGAGAAAGTGATGGAGAGACAGAGATATGGATCGACCCCATCGTTCCACTCCGCCCTCGCACATCCCCGCACCACCGTCCCCATCCCCGCGGCCTCGGAGCTCTGCGGGCCCCGGCGCTGCCTTCTGCTGGCACTCGGCGTTCAGGAAATCCGCAAAGCGGTGGGAAGAAAGTGGAAGCCGTGACATCACGCGGGGCAGGATGGTGAGGGAGCGGCTCCGTCCGAGCAGCGCGGCCGCGGGGAGCTCAGCGCTGACACGCGGACCCCAAAGCGATGCCCGCGGCCACGCGGCCCGGCTGTCCCCTCCTTACAGCTTCGGGCAGGGGGTGCGGAGCTGTGTCCCCGCGCCGAAGCACGTTCCCGCTCCGCCGTCCCCGGACCTCGTTCCCTCCAAACGGACGGAAACCATCCCCGCAGCTGTCGCTGTCCGGAGGGATGTGTGCCCGTACCGAGTGCTGCTCTCCGTGCAACCGATGCGCTGCGGAGCGTCAGAAGGGCACGCACAGTGAGCAGGACACGCTGCGAAAAAGTGGTGAGTCTCTCTCTTTTCTTTCTTTTCCTCTTCTTCTTTTTTTTTTTTTTTTAAATTTTCTTTCCATTTTTTCTTTTTAAATAGAATTTTTGGAAGCGTAGAGTTCTGTTTCTGTTTTGTTGTTGTTTTCCTTTTGTGTTTTTGCTTTTTTTTTAATTTTTATTTTTTTAAATTTTTTTTTTTTTAGTTTCCTTTTTCCCTCTTTCACAGAGCAGGGGAGCAATGCTCGGAAGCACAAACCCGCATCGAGCGCCGGCAGAGGCAGCGCTGGGGCTGGGACAGCACTTCCAGGCACTCACCCTCTGTGCACCGTGCACCGGGGTGACAAAGGGCTCCATGGGCTCAGCAGCTCGCTCACCTGCCCCAGACTGTGTCACGTCTGTCAAAGGGCCACGGTTGTGCTCTCCCCTGTTCATACTGCTGGCAGAACTGTTTTCCACTCATCTCCATCTGGACCTGCCATCAAACCCGAGAAAACGAACGAACCAAAAGAAACAGCGGTGTCATCTGCATTGCTCGGGGCAGCATCCTGCGCTGCCCTGCCCTGGGGCCTCGCAGAGGAGCAAGTGCAGTTCTGAGGCACTGTCCGTGCTGACGCTGACATGGCACTGACATGGTGCTGGTACAGCGTTCCACACCCAGCTGTCACACACAAGACCAGCGTGTGGCTTTGATGCACAGCTCCAGCACGTGGAAATGCCTCTGAGCACCTCGGTGACATGATGGGGAGCAGAGGCAGAATCCCACAGTGTGGGGCTTCAGGAGGGCTGTAACGTGCTTCCAGCCACAGCAAAACCTCTCATGGCATTGCCACAGCCATGTATGGACACAGAGTCACGAGCAGAGCTGCAGGTGGTGTGTGTGCTCTGCAATGGCCGGGCACGAACACACCGTGAGCCAAAGGCAGGTGCACCAGAACAGTAAATACAGCCCATCTGAATCCACAGCTATGGCTGTACCACCCGTTTCTAGATACTAAACTAGTCCCAGGCAGAAAGCATGGAGCTGTCCTTACCACCCCGCTGTTAAATTCAAGCAAGCCCCGTGTCAGCTGCACAATTAGAGATGCCCTCCCTGATGTCATATCTTCCCCTGTGCTATGAACACACGATGTGTGCTCGGGCCTGCTGGTTTCAGCTCTCAGTTGCTGTTACACCTGGCTGTGGCTTTGTGGAGCAGCAGGGAGGTGCTGCAGTCATTTAACACCATAATGGCTAATTGAAACTTTATTTCTAAAATAACACCATGTTTTATACATATTAAAATCATATTAAATCTGAATTGCCAGCCTCTCCCGAGCACCACTACAGCCAGTTAAAAAGTTAAAAACCCCATTAAGAGCCAATTAAATAGCAAAACTTTCTATAGCAGGCACACGATATAAAACAATTAAGTGATGGCAGCTCTTTTCTGTTAGCTTATTTCTCCACCTTTTAATTTCTATGCAATTCTCATTTCAAACTGCATCCCAAAGCCACTGAAGTGCCCCCCCAGCAAAGCAGGGGCAGAATCTTTCCCCACTGCCATGGAACCAAATGGGCTGGTGCTGGAGGTGCTGCAGTGTGTGCTCACTGTGTGCTAAAGAAAATCACACCGATGAGAAACACCTAAAGAAAAGTTCCCATACTGAACACCCAGGTGTCCAAAGTCCCACAGATGGTTCCTGCTGAGTGGGCCACCACCGGCCCAGGGCACATCCACAGGGAGCTTTGCCAGCAGAAGGTGATGGGAACTGGGGATCTCAGGCACAGCACACAGAAAGTGAGGTTGATTTACCACCTTGAGATGGAATAATGTTTCTGGAATAAAACTGTGCTGCATGGATTAGGATTTCCTGTATGCTGTTTACATTCCTAAAAGCCTGTATCTGCTTTAATCTCTGTAGTTTGGCTGAGATTCAGTGGATGCTTAAAAACGTAACTTTTGCTGTAGGAGTCTTGGTCACAAGGGAGCAGGACCTGGGCTCAAGGGAACCTGATTTTCAGGCGGGACAGCAGGCAGCAGACTGTGCTGGCTTGCCATAGGTGGGTGCGTGGGGGGGCTGTGCCTCTCCTGTGGCAGGGAGCCTCTGATTGTAGCAGTGTGGGTGTGCTGCCCAGAGCCATCCCGGGGGGCTGTAAGGCCAAGCTGAGCAGAACAACCCCAGTCATGGAGGGGTGCAATATGATGAAGGCTGGTTTCTTCTTCCTTGCTCCACATTCTTGGGTGCAGAACCACAGCTCTGCATTCTAGGAGAGGACTAGCAGCAGTGCAGGGTAGAGCCAGCCTGGAGAGAAGCGATGTTCCTGCGGTGCTAAGGGGAAGGCTGATGGCTCCGTCTGCATTCTGTGAGTGCAAACATCACCCGCATCAGCGCAGTGCCACCACCTGGGGCCAAATGAGAGCTGACTTCGCACTGTCTGCTCGGCAGCCTGACGTTTGATGCGGCACATTTCTATTTACCACATCCAGAGCAGAACTGTAAACCCATATATGGACACGACCGCTTAAGAAGTTTAAACAAGTCTGCTTTTCCGTACGTGTATTATGACATTACCAAATTAATTTTTTTTTTTTTTTTGGACGAAATTCCACGAGCCGATAGCGATCTGAGCCACAGATGGGTTCGCTTAGCACAGCTCTGGGCCTTACCCGCCAGCTTCTTCCTTTCTTCCCTTCGCCTCCTGCTCACCGAGCAGGGAGCTCGAGCGGCACCGCGGTGGGGTTGGGGCTGCGGATGGGGATGGGAATGGGGCCGGGTCCGTTGCTCCGGGCCGGTGGATCTCGGGCCGCGGGTGCCCTCTGCCGGGCCGTCCCCGCCGCAGCGACAGCATCCCCGGTGCACCGCGCCGAAAAGTGCAGCGTGGCAGTGTAGGACCGTCTCACCCGAATCTTTCCACCAGTTTCCATAAGGTAATCAAGGCCTCAGCTCAGGTAAAAAAAAAAAGAAAAAAAGAGCTGTGGAATGCAGCTTGCCCACTTCAAATCCGAAATGAATTCCAACAAAATACTGTTTTTTGGGTATCTGTTTGTTCGTTCGTTTGTTCGTTTATTTTTTGCTAGCGTTGCAAAGTTTTGGTTTGAAAAAAGGAAGATGTACTTAGTATATTTCAATGAATGGCAACACGAGGACACAAAAGCTGAGGTTGTGGCAACGTCACTAATTAATGAGGATCATTGTTTCAAAGAAGGTTTAGATGTCTTTGGCCTATGTGAGTCAGGCCGTTGAGATGCTGGCATCAACAGACCAACAGCAGCAATCTCCTGAGACCCTCCAGTGCCCATGAAACTCCTGTTTAATCTCACAGACGCCACAGGAGAACCAGGGTGCACGTAGGAGAACCTCCTCAAACCCATGCTGCTGATCACTCTTCCTGCAAAACAGCTCACCAACTGCTTCCTGCTGGAGCTCCAAGTTGTATTCAAGCAGGCTCTTTCCAACTTCTCTCCCTCACCTCCCATCAACCATCAACTCCTACTTCTGACTCCCAAGGCTCCCTGAGATCTCTGTCCACCCCTGAGGCACTCCCAGGGTGCTCACACATCGAACTGAGACAGCAATTTCCTAAGCCCATTGTTCTTACAAAGCTCGGGCACTCTCCCCCCTTTTCCCAAATCCACGCCATATGCTCCAGCCATGCTCTCTGATGATACTTTATTTGATTCCAAGGCAGGAAGCTGATCAGCACTGTTAGGATTGGGGTCAAGGAGTCCAAAAGATCTCCCAGCTCACCCTTGGCCAAGCACCACTCCCAGCACAGCCTTGTGCCTGCAGGCAAATGGCACGGACCCATGATGATCCTTTGTTTTCTCCTGACCCCTCATTTGTCACCCTGCCAGGCCTCCTGTGGGACAGCACCAGCCCAGCTGCATAGAAGGGTTCTCTTTCCAACACCTTGCAGCAAGAGCTGACTGCAGAGTGCCAACCATACTCAGAGCTGCTGCTCCTTCCAGTTCATGCTGAGCTCCTAAACAAAAAGCAAACAACAGCCATCAAAACCCAGGCTCCTGGGAACCAAATCACCCTATGGACATTTCCTTATCTTTTTGACCAAGCCCAAGTTCCCTCAGTCTCCTCTCAGACTGCTTGCTGCTGAGGGACCCAATGAGTGGGAAACAGCTTCCAGCTTTCCTCTCTGAACAACCGGCCTTTGAGTTTTAAAGGATAGCTGTCCTCCAGCAAGCTATGGAAGAGCCTCTCAGTTTGACGTTTTTATAAACATCAACCTTTTTATCCTCAGTGTTTGTTGTTGAAGGAAATCCCTTCTAGTTCTTACGCATGTATAACATATAAAACAATTGAATTAATACCATATGAGGGTAGAGGGGTGAAAAGTTACGTCTACAGCCAAAAAAGTTCAGAAAAACTGTACAGTTGAGGTTTAAGATTGCCTACAGTGACTTTGAATTTTGTTTAGACATCGGCGTTAATTTTTCGTATGGATTATGTGCAGATTACAACAGTATGTGCTGCATGCTGTGTAATTTATGAACTATTAAACTTAATTCTTGTGCTTTGGGACTGTGAGTTATAACTGAGCAGAATCTAAACTACCACCAAATGGAAGACTTTCTCTTTTTCTTGATTAATGTAAAACTCCTTTGGGTTGGCAGGGTGTGGAGAACCCAAGGCCGAACACTTGCATACCCATCCTCAGCAAGCTGATAGCTCGTTTTAGAAACGTTAATATCTTTGATGTTCTTCATGTGTATAATGTAGTGGTGGAGTTCCCAGCAGGGTCATCTGACTGGCTTCAGCGCTGTATGTGAGAGGAAAAAAAAGAAACTGAGGGCGGCAGTGGGGAAATGCTTTTGCTCCTCTGAACTACTGAGGAAGGGCTGATGGTTCAAGGTAAATTCACAAAATATGCAGGTAGCCTGGCTGCATTGACAACAAGTCTGCAGGGTCCTCAGAAACAGACCTGTAGCTTCTTGATTGTGATGATTTGGGGTGTTTTTACACTTAGCTTGACTAGACACAGACCTGGCCATGACAGCAGGGAGCTAGGGGTAGACCAAGCCTTAATGCACCCCTGCTTCTCTATGAACTACAGAGGCCTCGAGGCTGCCACATCACAGCTCTTGCATGCCAAGAGGACATCTGATGCCAGGCTGCCCCAGACAAGCTTTCTATAGAAGCACTTTGAGCTATGCTTGTTTATGAGCAGCCTAACCAGCGCCTTCCTGTGCCTGCACTCTGCAGCAAGCAGCACCTACAGCACCTGCCTGAGGGCTCCCACCAAAGGTTCCAGCAGTGCAGGAAAGCCCTGCTGGCTTACTTGGGTTCTCGTGAACTATATTTCTCCCACGCAGGGAATTTACAAAGCAGAGTTTAAACCAACAGCCTTACAGGGGAGGAAGAAGGAACCCCTATCAAAGAATACACCTGGGAATCCTGAGCAGCAAATTGGAGGTGCTCCTACTGCCCTGACACAAAGTGGTAGGCAGAGGTGGCCCCCACAGCCCTCCTCAGCCCTGTCTCACCCATCTATTGGCAGTGCTCAGAGAACAACCAAGGTTTGGCCAGATTGGTCTTTTGTTCCTTGTGGATATTCAGCATCTGGGGCTCTATCCAGCCGCTGAAACACCATAAGGACTTCTACAAATTACACTCTTCGATAAACTATATTTTACTTTGACACATTTTAAAGTTTACAAGGTTTATTTGGGAGATGAAACAAAAGTTAATTATATCAATTGATATGTCAAGAAAATGGATGGATTTGATATCCCCTCCAGATGGGCTTCCTTTGCCTGGCAGCACGCACAGCACATCTTACAGGAGGAGACAGAGTGCGTTAGGAAGGCACATCTCAGCCATCAGACTGACACTTCTTTATTATAGTGTATTTATTTTTTATCACGTGCTTTGACAGAAGTCTCATAAAGTGTTATGCTCCTTCTGTAGGGTCAAAGTCTGGTGACCTTCCATGATTTTAGAGAGAAGGAGCATAATTTTAGAGGGCATGTTTATTTTTTCTGTAAACAGTCTGTTTTCTATGCCAAGAGAACGGTTTTTCTGGACGTACTTAGATGACAGCTCAACTTCACTGGCTCACCCTCCTGACAAAGTCTCTCCTGCCAAGTGGTTTTGATCACAGTCTGGCAAGCAACACTGTATTAACAGAAGAGCTGAGCAAATAACCTCCAAAAAACTGCTGTTATTTTTTTAAACTTCTTTTTACTGCTTGCATAATATCCCTGAATCAAATGTGGTTTCCTCGAGCTTTGAAGTACTCTAATTTTTATAAAGAAAAAGGAAATCCACGGAGTCAGAAGGGCTGCTTGCAGAACAGTTAGCAGCGACAAAGCAGGCCCAGCTCCCTGTGCCCTAGGAAATGAGTGGCTGAGCCCTTCCTGCACATCTGCACGTGGATGTCAGTTTAAGCCTGGACACACAGCTTGCAGCTCTGACTGTTCTGACACAGTGCTCACGGAAGAGGGCAATAAGAACACGGTGAAAGCAAACCTGTTCTAAGAGAAAGCCCTCCAGCAGCACTTCCATATCCACATGACAGCTGCCTCTGCCCTCTGCATATCCAGCCCCAGGAGTACCAATGGATTTGTAGAATCATGGAATCGTTTGAGTCGGAAGGGACTCCTAAAGGCCAGCTGATCCAACTCCCCCACACTGAGCAGGGACACCCACAGTTCCACCAGGTGCTCAGAGCCCGTGCAACCTGACCTTGGGTGTCTGCAGGGATGAGGCACTCATCACCTCACTGGGTAACCAGTGCCTGTGCTTCACCACCTTTATCATGAAACCCTTTTCCTTACACCAATTCAGAATCTCCCCAGTGAGAATTCTTCCTATGAATATCCACAATTCCCTCTGTCAAAGCCTAATCCTCAGGTCTCTCTGGGTTCTGTTCAGTGCCTTAAAGACCATCAACACAAACCTTCACGCCTGCAGCTCAGTCTTCCCGATCTACCTTTCTTGCCTTCCTACACAAACCTTGGGACAGGTTGCTCTGTTTTGGCAACTAAAACGTGCACAGACTTATTGCCCGACTCTGCTCTTCAGCCATCCCAGGTGATTTGTTAAGAAGTAATTCCTTCTTCTTCGTGCTTGTTCTTCCTTTCCAGGGGGAAAAAATCAGTCCTTTAATCCCTCCTCTTTCAACATTTCCCTTCGGAAGCAGCCATTTCACTGTGCAAACATGTTTTCATTAGAAAGAAAACTATTATCTAGTTAGTAATTATTTCTAATACAAATAGCCGCTTTACTGCACTCAGAGGCCCTCAGCAGGCATTGATTTTAAGAAACTGATCACATTTGTACAGTAGTGATTGACAACAGTCACTGAGCATCACAAGGGTTATGGCATTTATCCCTTGTGGGTCCACGAATCCAAGCTAATGTGGAAGCCATAGAAAACCACTTTCAATTGAAAACTAATATAGCCAAGAAAGGATTTTTTAAAAAAAAAGAACACCAAAAAGCTGTAGACTCATAAGCTTTAATCATCCAAAAATCATGCCTAGATTGAACTATGCCTCACTTAAAATATTTATTTCTAATGCTCAAGGGAGAGTGGTAGGAGAATATGGTTTAAATTAGCTCCCTGCAAACTTACAGCTGCTATAGTATCCTATTAAAATGTATTTCCTTTCATTGTGGCTCACATTAAGTTGCAGCCATAGGGTTGCATGCAACTTCAGCCACTGTAGACTTTAAAAATGAAAAGTACTCAAGCACTTGTTTTAGAAGCTCCCATGGTTACACACTGATGAACGATGAAAGCAGATTACTAAAATAAAGAGCAGGTCCCACCTTCACCTACTGCAGCAGCAACTCTTTGCTGACATTTTGGATGGGGAACACACTGTGCCATGAGGAGCAGTGAGGGTCTCAGCACTCTCATTATCTGTATCCCAATCTGGAAATTCACTGCAGCTGAAGCTGTAGACTTTGGCTGCTGATGTTCTGAATCGTTGTCATCCTGCTCCGGTCCAGCCTGAAATTGGAACCAAACCCAGATAAAACCAAATGAAAGGACAAGAAAGTGAAAGAGAGAATTGTATTGCTGCACTCGTCCTTCTCTGAAACCAAACCCAGCAGGAGGGGTTCCCACTCTCACAGCAGCACACATCCTAAGATTCCCAGGAGGCAGTGGGTAGCAAAGAGGTGAGCAGGCCTCAGCAAAACACTCAGTTGGTTCCTAAAAGATCCACTGGCTTCAAAGGATCCACTCTCCAAACTAACAACAGCATTGCCACATTCCGCCGAGGGCTCCTCCAACCTCAGAAACAGCCTCTCCTGCTATTTTTTCTTGCTATGGCATTGTTTCACTGCATCTGCTGATTACCCTTTGCAGAATTCGTTCCCTTCCCACGACACTGATGTTCACTGCAAACAAGAGAGATGTTGTCCAGTGCACGATGGGCCTGCATAAACACTGCAAATGAAAGGCTCGCAGTGAGAGCCTAAACCATCTTTGTAGATGCTGTGTTTACACTGGAAAAGGACACTGCTACGGTAAGCAAGTGGGACTTGAGAAAACAAGGAATAACACACTTAAACCCAGCGCTTGCACAAGAGAGGTAAGGAGCAGGAGCTACCTGCATGCTGAAACCATGGTACAAGTTTGAAAGGTCCTGTGTTCCTCACAGTGCCTTACTCCCTAGATTAATCAGGTACAGTTTTCACCAGCCATCTGCAGGCTTTGGATTGGAAAGTGCTCAGCATGTCTGGCCAACAAATACGCTTTCTACTGGCAGAACATGAGATCAAGGTGCAAAACACCACAGGTGGACCTTCAAGACATGTATGAACTACACAGCAGCTTTGAGATGAAGCAGTCTGAGCCCCAAAATACAAGGAATATAAAAAGAAGGCAGTATCTTAATTAAGCACGAATGGAGTTGGGAACAAACAGCCCAGATGCACGCTGTTCATTTGCCACAAGGTGGCATGTGCTGATCTGCAATAAGTTTCAGCCAGGGGAGCTTTCTAAGGGAGCAAAGCCAGTGTTTATTTCCACGGCATGCCTCTGCGGTTGTACCCTCAGAACAAAACAAGGAAAACTTCATGCTTTCTTCTATGAATTTTATGAACTTTATATGCTCTTTCTAAAGCACGCAGAAGGTTTATCTGTGTAATTACGCGAGCGCAAATTTGGGAGCAGATATCCCACGGCTCCCAGCCATGCCCAGCATGCCATGCCGGGCTGGGCCAGCACGAGGCTCCTCCTCTTCCCAGGGCTGCCCGTGCCAGCGCTCCTGCTGAGAAGGGAATCGAAGAAATTGATGGCGAGAGACTTCGCAGCACAGCTTTGTTACCGCCCAGCCACGTACTGCTTATTAGCAGTGCCAGGAAGCACCGGGGATGTTCCCACCTTAAGCGCTTCAAAGATGACACGATTCAGAGTCCAATCGATTACCCGCAAGATAATTAACACAGACACGCCTATCTCGGGTGCTGATTGATTCCATGGTCTCTTCCACTGGCCGGTGCTCTTTCAGCATCATGGCAGTCCATCCAGCATCATTTTCCTTCATCCAGCACTCTTCCTCACTCTCCCTCTGGATGACCTCGCTCTACCCGCAGCCATTCCCCCACGCCCGAGCCCTTCCGCGGCGCTGCGCATGCGCGCGGCCCGGCCCCGCCTTCCCCGCTCGGAGCGGCGGCGGAGCGGCGTTGGAGCGGCGGTGCAGGTGGGTGCGGCCGCCCCGCGGGGCCGTCCCGGCGCCGAGCTCAGCGCGGTCGCTCGGTGGGCGTGGCCGGAGGTGGCCGTGCCCGGGTCGGCCCGGGCCGCTCTGGGGCAGCGCGGGGCGGGGCGGCTGTTGGGTAATGGAGCCCAAAAGGACGCGCGCAGAGCGGTGATGCTGGCGTTTGTGAGGACGCGTGGCTCGAACCGCCCGTCCCTGCGTTCTTCTCGTGGGCGGTTTGCGTGGAGATGTGCACAGAGCCTCGTGTGCGAGGAGGCAGAGACAAAGCGAGCGGTGGGGGCGGTCCTCGGGGCCGTGCTGTAAGAGGAGCTCTCCGGAGATATAATTAGCGGTGTAATCCCCTAATGAGCTGAGGGTTCCATCAGTGGCAGCGCCGCTGGCTGCTTCACCAACTTCTCTGCTTCTTCACTCAAGCAGCCCCCACGTGGCAGAGCTCGACCACTTTGTTTCTTAGGAAAAAGCAAAGCACGTGATAAAGTCTTTTTTTAAGAGGCCCGGCTCCATCACACCTCGTTCATCTCCTCAGTGGTTTCCTCGTTATCACAGTGCGTGCTATTCTGAGCTCTGTTGTGTGTTTCCTCCGCACGTGTTCTGTGCGCCCACTGCTGTAGGGCCAGCGTTTTCTGGAGATCACACGTACGTTAAGCAGTGCTTTCAGAAAGGTCAGTGCAAATTGGCAAAGCCTGTGGTAGCTCTTCAGGAGTTGTACGAAGGAAGGAAATAATTTCCTCAGTTTGCAGTTTTCTGACAGCCCAGCGTTGGGCGTTTCAGAGGTAGAGCTGCTCACCCGAAGCAGGCCATGACTGGATGAGGGCTCTGCCACTGCACTGTACAGTCAGAGGATGAGCTGCCTTGCAAAGCAGAGCTGAAGTGGGTTGCTGTAGCCCGGTGACACCTCTCCTCTCCCTTTGCAACCTGTATTGAACGTGCAGTATGTCTTTAATTTCAAAGCTTGTGGCTAAACAAGTGCTTCTTGTCTGTTTCCCTGGGCTAGTATCACCTGTTGCCTTATGAGGGCACTGAACAGCCTGCAAGTAATTCTTGATGCAGTTTGTCCATTTTAGTGCTCTCTTTTGAATTGACATCTTGATTTGTAGTGTGGGAAAGGAAAAAAAAAAGCCCCTAAAACCAAAACTTGTGAAACGTCTTTAATAAAATTACATACCAGTTTTGAATAACACAAAACTGAAGCCTTCCCTGCAGTGTTTTAATACAAGCTGAAAATGAAGTGATGTTAACTGATTTTTATTACTCAAACGAAAGGAAGAGCAAAAAGCAAAAGATGAAGCTGGAAACGTTCCAGGCTAGCTAGGAATCTAAGTACGCTGTCTGTGCTAAATTCAAGTTAACTTTAAAGAAAGTTAGGCTTTAGTAAATGTGAAGGTTTTAGGATAATGTGGTGCTCTTATTCTGACTAGGAGTGACATCATGGCAGTCTAAATGATGGTCAAACATTTCAGCTGCATTCGGTTCACAGTAACTTCACTGCCTGTCTAATCGGGTGCATTTCTGCCTGAGGATGTGGGACAGGTGTGATGCTGGAGGACTGAGCTGCCCGAGGCCTGGTGACCCTGCTCTACTTACCCGAAAAGCCTGTTAATATCTTTCAGTGGTGATCATAGTTCAGTAGAATTTTCCAGAGGAGATGGGATTCTTGTTTTGTTTAAAAAGGAAAATGCCAAACCTGGACAGGATTATTAGTTTAGTCACCAGCTTCCCACCTCCTCTGAGCACTTTCTTTGAAAATGGCAGCTTATTTCAGCCTAATGGCTAACTCCCCCAACAACTCATCCTCAGCACAAAGCCTCGTCTTGACAAAGATGCGATGACAGATGCTGGAACAAACATGTTTGGCACCCGTTCCTGGAATGAGCTGAGCTCCCCAGATCACCGGGAAAAATCAGTTGTTCTGTGGAATGAGCTGCCAGTCCTTCTGAGGAGTGCAAGTGCAGGAATGGGGGCAGCGAATCACTGATAGCTGCAAATGCAGCAGAGCAGCAGGCTGCTGCACCAAGAATCCAAGCATGAGCCCTCTGGAATCAAATAGGGGAACGCTGCTGTGGTATAATCAGTGTGAACATGTAGAACTTCACAGAAAAGGCTACACTCATATTGAGAATTCCATTTAGTTAATGTTTCTTAATTATCCAAAGTCTTTCTGTTCTTTCATCCACTAACAGATCTGCTCGTTTCCTCCTACAAAATGTTCTACCAGATTTTAATGCCTGTTCCTACCAAAGGCATTTAATTTGCAGGAACTCTGTGCTGTGTTCTGCTTGGCCTCTGATGCAGAGGTGTACTTTGGTTACTGCCCGGGCTCCGTCAGATATCAAACTCTTTAAGCCCCATTTTCAGTTAAGACTTTTTGCCCACATGGCCTGAGATGTGTCTGTACATGTATGTCAGCTATTTACTAAAATGATCGGCTGCAGTTGAGTTCATGCCCATGATTTCTTTTTTGTCCCTGCCACATCAGTACAACAAAGTGTGATGTTAAGGACTACGTACTTAACGTAGCTGCATTGCTCTTTCTTCCCTCAGCATATAGCAATAACAGTGACAACTCCCTACACCATTACTTCTGAAAACTCTTGAAGTGCTTTGGTCCTGCTGCGTGAGCTCCACCTCCATCCTGGCAGCAAGGCACGTGCTCATCTGAGGCAGCACGTTTGGAGTTAACATACGTTGTCATCAGCCTCCAGTTGTCTCCTGTAGCTGCTTAAATAAAAAACACAGCCCCAGCCACAGAAGCTTGCACTCATACTTTTTTTTTTTTCTCTAAGTAACTGGGAGGCATTTTTAATGATGAGCAGTGAGTAAGCATTTAATTAGTGCTAGCTTGTTTGTGCTTTGTTATTTTATTTCTTTTTAATAAGGCAGGTGGGGAAGCTGTGGAAATAGATGAAAGCCTGTTTTCTTGTCAGATGATACTGAAGTTGATTGAGTGAGATAGAACATCAGATCTTATTTTATTTAGCTTGTTTTATTACTTTAGCTCATATAAGTTAAACCAAGTCTTTGTTGTTTTAGTAGATCACATCCTTTACATTCAGAAAAACATCTTTGCTATGCTTTTGGGATGTTAATGCAGTTAATTTGCACTCAAGACATATACTTTAATGACAGTCTTTGCTATACTGGATGAAAAATGAAAACCATTTTTCAGAGTATAACCACAGATAGGAGTAACAAGTCATGAGTCCCATTTCTTTCTTTTCGTGGTATTTAAAGTGAATGTATAGTTGAACTGTGATTGATGTGAGTGTGTTCCTAGAATGATCTCTGTAGCTGTGCTGAGCTGGCTGGTGCATGCAGACCCACAGTGCTGGGGCTGACAGGGAGAGGTGAAGGGAAGGGATGGGGCAGAGCACTGTGCAGGGTTCTGCTCATTGAAGGGCTTGGCGTGGCCTCTTTGCCTCAATCCCTCTGAAATCTCAGCAGCACAGAAAGCAGTTCATGAGATGATTATCTGTGCAGTGCTCGAGGCATTCCTCATACAGTCTTAAGTTAAGAAAAGATAGTTATTGGCTCCTCCCAGATTACCATCGTGAATCCAATTAACTACAGGAAACACTGTGGCAACACAATTCAGCATCTCTGCTGTGAACGGGATTTCCTTACAACATATTTCTGGGGGTGGTACTGCAGCGATGAAGGGATCAGCATTCACTCGCTCTTTTTGCAGGGTAACAGGTAAGATGTTAAACCAAAACTACTGCAGTTCTGTTTTAAAACTCACTTAAATTTACTATGCTTTTGGCTATTGGAGGGGTCATCCCTTTGCCTCGTACAGTTCCATTTTAAATCCTTTCCACTTCTGAATTCTTTCAGTAGCACTCAGCAGCACTGATGGTATGTCATTCTTTGGTATGTAGTCTTACAGAGTCTGTCTTAGTAATATTCATGATCAGGAATATCAGAGACACTCGTGGTTTTCTGTTTGTTTTTTTTTTGTAGAACAGTTCCTTTAATTGTTTTTGCACCATCTCCTTTCTACTCCTCAGCAGTAATTACTGGTTGCCAGCCTGTGCAAGGCAGGTATCGACAACTTCTGCTAACTATTGGGTTATCACTGAAAGCTGACGTGGCTTCATGACATGAATCAATCCATTGGTAGACCTGTCCATCATCTTTGGTTGCTATTCATGTCAAAAAATTATTAATAGCAAACATGAATCACCAGACCAGCGCCTACATAATTTTCTAACAAATTATATTCCTTTGTCTCTTTTGTATGTGAAAGCAGTTACAGTCCTTGGTAAATATCATGTGTAACGATTAAGTGACATTCACCTTAAACTAGAACAAATGCTGAATACTTTTTGCTAAAGGTTAAAAAACCACCCACTGATGGAAGTAACAAGTGAGTTCTGCCCATGTGAAATCACAGCAGTTCTGCAGCAGCTGCACTGCTGTCCTGCTGTGTAAATCACCTCTGAGCTGTATGAAGATGTGTTCAAATTAATACCTTCTTTTCCCTTCACCCTTCAGTGATGTGTTTATTTGCCTTTTCCAGTTGCTCACGTTAGCTCCTAGGCAGTGCTTTTAATTTTGTGTCGCTACTCATAACTATCAAGCTGAAGAAAATGGTTATGCTCTATTCTTCCAAAACTTTACAAATAATTGGTTTCTTATTTCTGGCATTGTTCAAATTAGGTGGCACGTTGGAAATCAGATAGTGTGTTCTATTCTAAATACAATTTCATCTACCAGTGCTTCCTGCAGAAGTAACTGCCTACATCTCAGCATATGTAGAAGATTTTTCTGTCAGAACCTTTACTGATCTGCCTATCATGAAACATCAGATTTAAAACCTGACTTTAGTGACCAAGTTGTGATTTCAATAGCTCTTAACCTTGTCATTAATTATATATAATATATATATATTATATTATAAGATTATATTATAAGATATATATTATATCTTCCTGTGATCATATTTTCGCTTGGTCTTGTTAGCTGAGTTATCTGTAGTTTCTAACTTAATTAGTTCAGTTTTCAGAATTTTGTGTTTTGGCAATGAAACTTTATCCCATATAACCTCATATTTAGACAGATATCGTCTTGACTTCTGTGGGACTGCTCCCAGAAGCAAAGCCATTCAGGAAGACAAGTACTTGCAGAACCAGGCCATGGAGCTGATGTTACCTGAGGGCTTAGGTGCTAACCCAGCATTGCCCTGTGTGCAGCTGCATTGACTGTGTTCCTTTAACAGGCTGCCCATTGGCTTACTCCTTTTCTGTGAATGCTACAGGGGAGAGAACAACTCACTTTGAAAGCAAGAAAATACAGTGATCTTCACATTTTATGTGGCAGGAATAATCATCAGCAGTTCCTTCTCTTGTATGAATACAGTGTACTTACAGTGGAAAGATTACCCAAGATTTTTCATGCTAATACACAAATACCCATCTTTTCAATGTGCTGTCATATTCTAGGTTACCAAATCCATACAAATCTGGAGAAATGAGTCCTCGCTGTTAGTAAACAGCTCCACAGAAATGCAGGGAAGATCACTGTTAGTGCTGGCAGCTGCTCTGCCACCTCGGGAACCATTCCAGTTCGGAACACAAACTCTTCTGTTTCCAAGCACGTTCTGAATATAGTAAATGCATTTATTAAATAACGATATCAATTGCTAATGTATAGTGGGAATCTTAGGGTTTTTGGGCTTGTTTTCTGGCTGCTAAAACATCAGACATGATTCCCTTCTCTCAGTCCATTTTGAAGTAAAAATTCAGCCCAGCAAGTGGAAAACACTGATTTCCAGATGCTTCAGTCATAGGAAATACTCATCCTTTGTGCAGGGCAGAGTGACACCTAAGCCATTTTTGGGCCTTGAAGTAATGGCTGTGATCTTTCTTTCCTCCTTTCCTTGCCAGTTAGTTGCAGGCCCCCATCTCTCACTTGTCCTGCTTGCTGCATGGCTTTTTGCTGCTTCACCTTTATCTTCACAAAGGGTTCTTTTATTCCAGAGGCTGCCTCACCCTTTAGAAACAAAGTGGGAGCACAGACTGATCTCACCTAAGGAAGCACAGTGTGCCTGTACCATTTCCTCTGACAGAAATCCACCTCTGGTTATATGACACAGCAAGTTGGATGTGACAGCTGTCATCTGTTAGCAAATGCAATCAGTGAATCAGCAGTGCTACCAGCAGGCAACAAAATCTGAGACATCCTTTCTGCCAGGAGCTGGTTTGCACAGGAGTGATACACAGAGATACAGAGACACACCAGTGCAAGTACAAAATGCACATCTCAGAGGGGCCTGCTGAAATATCCCCTTAGTGCTTGATGTCTGGCTCCAGGAGACCCGTTTCCCTGGGCAGTGTGGTTCTGCCATTTGTTTCAGTCAGCCAGCACCACAGATGTTATTTTTACTCCAGTTTCATTACCTGTGTTGTTTATGCAAGCTTAATGACATTGCTGCCTGTGATAAAGAGATGGAACATCAATCACCTAAGACACTGTTCCATTTCTTAAGTTGTGATAGCAGGATTAAAAGAGCAGCCTCTTTGCTGTCATGGCAATAGAAATGCATGGCACAGAGCGGATCTGATTAAGGTGGTGTCATGACTGCCACCAGGCACGTGACTCAGCTCCCCCAGAGAGCTCTTAAGGAACATGACCTGGAATAACTTCTGAGGCTCGCTGTTCCCACCTTACGTGTCCGTACTGGGTGACACTGATGTGGAATAAAGTTCATCAGCAGTGTTTGTAGACGAATAGTTTCAATTTACTCAAGTATGTGGTAGATGATATAATATCTATAAATGACATTTTATGTGAAAAGATTTAATTATTTACCTAAAGCAGTTACTCAGCATTATAGTTAAAAAGATGCACAGTGAATGGCAAGCAGTTAATACCTCCGCACAGCACTGGACTGTTTACCATGTAATACTGCTCATTATTATTATTTTAAAAAATGACAGAATCACAGAATTGTGGGGCTTGGAAGGGACCTCCAGAGATCACTGAGTCCAACCCCCTGCCAAAGCAGCTCCCTAGCCCAGGTTGCACAGGTAGGCATCCAGAAGGGTCTTGAATGTCTCCAGAGGAGGAGACCCCACCCCCTCTCTGTGCAGCCTGTGCCAGTGCTCCATCACTGCACTGTGAAGAAGTTCCCACGTACATTTGTGCAGAACTTCCTATGCTTCAGCTTGTGTCCATTTTCCCTCTTAGAACACTGTGACACTGAATCTTAGCAGTGTTTCTGCAAAATTTGGGCCAGAAGGTTTATTTAGAAGAATTTCAGCAGTTACGTGCTTTTTTTAATACTGTATTTGCAACTGTATTACTGCTAAGATAAGTAAGGCTGTGAACTCAGGATCCATGTAGTTGTTTTACTTAAACATCACAGTGACTGACTACTAAGTTCACATTGACAGCCTTCCTTTTGTTCCCTCTTTGCCATATACAATCTCTTCAGCTTGCTCTGTATTATAGGAAAATGTTTTCTGCTTAGGCAATGTCTTGTTTTCTGTTTTCTTATTAAAGAAGAATCTGCATATATGTCATATTAAATTCTCCACAGAGAGTGGAGGGTAGAGAGCAGAGAAGGCACATACCCTGTGCACAGTCTGTTTGAAGTATCAACTAAAAGAAAGAATGGTAAGGTCTGGAAATAGTGCTGCCATTCTGCTATCACTGGTGTTGCTGGAACTGCCCCTTGGACGGTTCCAGCTCAGGATTTATAGCTGTATGTTTACTTTTAAGAATTTGAGAAAACTGACGTGGACTTAAAGGCTTCTAGGTGAGTGGTTCCTGTGCATATCAAACACAGCTGGAAGGTACATCATCAGCCAGATTCTGGAGCTGGAAATACACAACTGACTTCCAATTGCTAGGACAGATAGCAGAACTGGTGAATTTTAAGACTGCACACCAAAAGGAAAGTAACAATCTATGCCTGAATGCCCTAATCTTAAGCCTTGGATGGCTTTATAACCATGTGCATGGTACTGAGCTTTCATTCAGCTTTGTTTTGCATTTTCAAGCTTGTAGATTGACAGCAAACATATCACTGTTTCCACAGGTACTGCAATGGCTGCAGGAGTTTTGCTGCAGAATGAACTACCGTACTCTTCGTTGCTAGAGAGCAGTGTGTATCTAGCAAATATGAGTTCAGGTAATAATTTTCTCAGCTATGCTATTCATAAAAACAGCTTAAATAAATTCTGAACAAAAAGCAGTTTTCCATAGGGGAAAAATGGACGTTATTGCCAAATTATAAGCATAAGTTGTCTACAACAAAAACAAACTGCAAGACTTCTCATCACCACCATGTGCTGAGAGGTTGAACTTTCCAGTACCTTTCAAATTGCCAAGTGTCTTAGTTAAAGAAATGACATCACATCCATGTTCAGAAACTGCCTAGCTCTCTGAAGGTACAAACAAACCTTCAACAAAAAAACCCTCTCCAAGAAAATATTGAAAGGTTTCGGGTGAGTACTTACAAATCATGCTAGGTTCAGTGGAATGACAGTGCTGTGCAGCATTTTCTCTTGTTCATCTCTGGCTCCACTATCATTTGATATATATGGTAGAAATAATTCTGTGAAGAGAATTAAAGAATTAAATATGAGAAGGCAATATAATTAACTCAAAAGCATTTTTTTAATTTGCTGGATATAGGCAGCACTTGAAGAGCCTTTTTCATCTTCCTTTCTCTTCAGCCTCACACCCAAAATAAAAGCATTTACTTAAGTAAATATTTATTTCCTCATCTCCTTATGTTGGCTTTATTGGGAGAGTCAGATCTTTGAGACAACAGCTAACAGCTTTAACATTCTCCTTTTCATGTACAACATCACAGATGTTTCATGCTTGGTTTCTACAGAAATCCCTACTGTGTCTTAAGAGCTGGGCTGCAGCATTCAAAGTTCAGTCACTCAGTCCCTGTTCAGTACCTAGAAGAAACAGCAGATTTTTGCCTCGTGATTTTGTATCAAGAGAGCTTTCTTGAACACAATTCCTCTTTTAGGATTCCTGTTTCCATATCACAAAAGGAATAATCAGACTGATTTAAGTATATATCCTTAGGAAAAGGCAGTGGGATTGTTTTAATTGACCAAAGCTATGGTGAGTTTTCCTCATTTCCCTCCTCTCTCACCTTTAACATCCAGACAATTGGATGACTTAAAAAAAACACAAAAAAACCCCCACATTTCTGTAATGCGTTCTTCACACAAGTTGCTTGAGAATGTTGTGCTTTTGAGAACGCAGTAATCTTTCTGGCCAGCTCATTCTCTTTCATAGCACACTGGCAGCAAAGTGGGAGGCAATTTGCCACCTAATATCTACCTTCAAAAGCCTAAAGCACTCAAATGATGCATCTTCTCCCCATAATCTGCTTCATCTCACTCTGCGGGGCTAACAGCTTCTGTTAATAAAAGAGCTGTGCTCTGAAAAAAAAAAAAAGAAAAAAAGCCTTTTGTTTTGAGTAACAGATTGTGTTTGTTAGGAGATATGAATGGTCCGGAGTGAACAGTCTACAATTCATGGTGTACTGAGCCATTTCAGTAGGAGCACACTAATCCCAATTATTACAGAGCTAATGATGCATTTTGCAGCAGCTCAGCAGAGGGAGAGAGGTGGTTGTGGAATGTAAAACCAAGAGGTGGGGGTGTATAATGTACTTACAGATTTCTCAGGAAGCAGAGCCTCCAACTACATTTTGATTATTCTCTTGAGTATACTGTTTTGTGTCTTAGCGAGTTCTGAATGTATGTTATTTACAACTAACTAAAATACTCACATTGTTTATGGAAAATGTTTTGTTTGTTCCCAGTCCATTTTCAAAATGATTTACTTGAAATGCATCTATTTTCATCAGCAGCGGAACAGTTTGTCCCAAACAGAATCAATTCATATAGAATGTCGCTGCCACGGGGCTGGCTGGCAGCAGAGCCCTCATTGTTTGTCACTATGGAGACAGCTTAGCCCATGCTGACTAGCTGCTCCAGCAGACAGAGGGATGCGCATCTCGCTGCAACTTCAGCGCTGAGCAACTTGGATTTCAGCTCAGTGCATCCTCGGCGGCCGTGCTCGGCTGTGCTGGGCTGGGCATCATGCAGGGCTCACCCCGGCGGCGCTCAGCTGTGAGTATTTTTAGCAACTTTTTCCAGGGTCGGAGGCATTCTTCCTCCGATCCCCTTCTTCGCATAATCCAGAGGCGCCGGAGCTCAGTTGTAGAGGTTCTGTCGTCGTCGACGCACCGGGTGATGGTGGCGATATCGTCGCTGAGCCCCGAGGAGCTGGATGCAACTTTTCCTGAAAAAAAAAGTAAAGTAGTTCTCATTAAGACTGTTGGCAGTTCTGTTCTTGCTGTTGACTTTGTTTCTAAGTTCATATGCTTTGGTTCTGCTGACCATATTTTGTATATACATGCTTAAAATATTGATTTTTTGTCTCCGTGTTTTATATTTTGTTCAGTGATTCCTTATGTGAGGATTAATGCCTGCTTTTCATTCTAACATAAAATAGAAGCACACCTTCACACAGCTGCCTCAAGCATTTTCTGTAATCATCCTTCTGATTACAGGTGACTGTGGCGTGTGTTCCCCTGCATAGGGTATTGCACACAGATAGCATCAGCAGAAAAAGGACACATTTGCTGTGACAAACACCAACTTCAGTAATGCAAGCAAACGTTATTTTTTCTCAGAATCCTTCCAGTCTGCCTTGAATAATGTGTTGTAAACATATATTTCTACTTTGTAATATGTTTTATAACTTTATCATCTAACACTGAACAGCTACTTGTAGGGTAGAGGTGAACTGGAGAGGCTCCTTACTAGGTGGACTGTATTTGGCTCTGTTACAGGAAGTTCAAGGCAGCCAACAGCAAAATACACCAAAGTGGGGGAGCGCCTTCGCCACGTCATCCCTGGTCACATGCAGTGCTCGATGGCATGTGGTGGTCGTGCGTGCAAGTACGAGAATCCAGCTCGATGGAGCGACCAGGAGCAAGCTATTAAAGGGCTCTACTCTTCTTGGTAGTATGCAGCATTTACTGTCACTAAATGTCACTGGAGCCTTTATACTTATTGAAAGAAGTCAAAGTAAACTGACATGAATTTTAATAAAAATATCCCGGGTTACAGACAGTTCTCACTCAGGTTTAAAATGCAAAGGAGTTAAAATGTGTTTGTAATAGAATTTCAAGTGAAGTAAAACACTTGTTGGAGATGAAATATGCTTGAAAAAGCATATTCATGTATAGTAATACTGATGTGAAGCACGCCTTTACATTCTTACTGATCATCTTCTAACAGTGAATGCTATTCAGAGGCATAGCAGCCTTAAAGGGCCAAACAGGGAGCTGTTCACATTTCTATTCAAAGGAATTTTTTACTGTGTTAATTAGGCTGGGATTGAAACAATTCCAGTAACGGTCTTTTGATATGTAATACCTGTATCCACTTAGCAGGATTCACCACTAACACTAGATGATAAGAGCTTTTTGAAAAAGAATTTCTAGTACATCAGCAGCATGTCTGTCCTACTTGAAAATAACACAGTAGCCTTATTTTGTCAAATTAATTCCCAGGAAATTATTAACATAACGATTCACCTTATTAATGTAAAAAATAGTAAATGTTATTATTTTGTAATTTCTCAGGATAACAGATAACATACTGGCTATGGCTCGACCCTCAACAGAATTAATTGAGAAGTACAACATTATTGAGCAGTTTGAAAGGTAAGAAAATACATTTATTGTATGCATTACTAACAGAATTCCCAGTCTGCATTCTCTTTCAACATATATTTGGATTGCTGGTAATCCTCCCCTAGGAATAAACACGTATTTCATCTCGTCCTTCCTCAGATGCGGCATAAAAACCATCATTAACCTGCAGCGTCCTGGGGAGCACGCGAGCTGTGGGAATCCACTGGAGCAGGAAAGCGGCTTCACCTACCTTCCTGAGGCCTTCATGGAGGCTGGCAGTATGCACACTCCTGCTGCTGGGCCTCATCCATTATTCATCTCAGCTCATCTCATCTCAATTCTTGCTTGAATTCTCATGTCTTAAACAGAAACGTTGCACAAACGAGGGTGCAAACATAAAGCTTGGCAAATATAGTCAGTGGTGAACAACACGTTGTCCATGGCTGTCTGTATCTAGTGTTTAGAAGAAAGAAGGGACAACAGCTGGTTAATTTTTTCTTCTCAGTTCCCAAATATATAATACGTTAATGGTGTTTCAAATTCTGGTACATTTCATTAGAAGACATTTGTAATGACAGTGGTTTTTGTGTTTTCATGTGATGACATGAGTGAAAGTGCCTCTGTATAAGAAAAAGCTTTTGACTGAAGTAGTGCTTTAATTTCTAAAAGGGAACAATGATGCTTCACTTCTGTATAGCTCAGTAATTTTTGTATGAATCATTCGGTTTTGTTAAATTTTTTGCATTCCAGCTGAGCTCAAGTTTGACAGTCCTGTGCTAGCTTCATGCACTTATCAAATTGCAATAGCAAAAGTACTCTGAAATTGGAAAATAATCTCTTGTAAACAGGATGTAGTCAGATTCCCTCAAGATTCTTTATAGAGTTTTCTCACTGTCATTTATTATTAGTCATCTCTCTGCATATAGTACCAAAAACTTCACTTTTGGTAAAGCAAATAACTCTCTTTTTATTTTAGTTTATTTTTATAATTTTGGATGGAAGGATTATGGAGTGGCATCTCTTACCACTATACTTGATATGGTAAAAGTCATGGCTTTTGCACTGCAGGAAGGGAGAGTGGCTGTTCACTGTCACGCGGGACTTGGACGGACAGGTACGTGTGCTCTACTGCAGGAGAACAGAACTGCCTTTCTGAAGATGCAGAACACTCTGTTCATAAATTACTGGTCATTTAAATTCACTGCAAGATGTACAGCTGCAAAGTAATTATAAATATTAAATTTGTGAAAATGATCTGTCAGTAGCTGGAAGAGATCAGTTTTAGTCTGTAAAAACAGCAACCTGTGAGGTTAGATTTTTTTCTTTTAATTTCAGTGCAGTAATTCCCTGCTGCATTCAATGGGACAGCTTCCTTTTTCGGTGGGAAAAAAGTAACTTAAAATTTCATTTACTCCTCACTTTTTCAAGACCCATTTGCCCAAGTCCTTCCTGTAGAAGCCTCCACCGCTCTCATTCAAAGTGTAACGAGAATGGATCTATTGTCTTGTGTTCCAACAAAAGCAACTAACCCCACAGCATCATGTAATAGTGGGCACAAAGCTTATATCTCCACCTATATTCATTTACATCCCATAGTTCTTCTGAATAATTGTTTTGGTTTGAAAACACTTGAACTAATGTTTATGTTTCTATGTTCCAGGTGTTCTAGTAGCTTGCTACTTAGTGTTTGCAACAAGAATGACTGCAGACCAAGCGATTCTTTTTGTCAGAGCAAAAAGGCCTAATTCTATTCAGACTAGAGGGCAGTTGCTGTGCATCAGGGAATTCACTCAGTTTTTGATTCCTCTCAGAAATGTATTTGCTTGCTGTGAGCCCAAGGCGCACACGGTGACGCTGTCGCAGTACCTGACCCGCCAGAGACACCTGCTCCACGGCTACGAGAGCAGGCACCTCAAACACGTGCCAAAACTCATCCACCTCGTGTGCAAGCTGTTGCTAGACTTGGCTGAAAACAGACAAGTGATAGAGGCAGAACTCTTAGACATCGCTGACCTCTCAGCTGAAATTGAAAAGACCGTCTCCCAGCTGGTGTCCACACAGCTGGATGGAGACCTCTCCAGGCAGGACAGTGACACGTCGGACTCCTCGCACACCCACACGGCCACTTGTGACACTCAGGATTCTCTGTTTTCCCTGGCGCATGAGTGTGATCCTCTTTGGAAAAGGAGGAATGCTGAATGCCTTCAGCCACTCACTCATGTGAGGAGGCGTCTAAGCTACAGTGACTCAGATTTAAGAAGAACTGAGTTTCTCTCAGAGCAAGGAGAAACGGCATGGACGGTGCCTGCTCAGATATTGCTGTGCAACAAACTTAAGCAGAACAGCGGTGAGGAGAGCTCTGCCACAGATGAAAAAAAGCCACAGCTGGATTTAAACAAAGAAGCATTAGTGCGTAATACGTGTACAATTTGGAGTCAAACTAAGTTTAATTTGGATGGACAAAAAGATGGATCTTCACTTTATCAGAGAAGGAACTCTACCAAAGAAGTGCAGCGCAGCAGAACTTTTTCTTCAGGTCTAGCATCTCTCCACTATACCAGGGAACCTGGAACACCAAGGCATAATTTTACTAATGAGATTGGTCACAGAAAAGCACGTGAGACTCGCATGTACAGCAGAAGAGTCTACGTCTCTGAGGACTCTGATTCTTCTTCTTCTTCTAAAGTGAACTTTTCCATTGGATGTGAAAGCCAAGGTAGCAAAGATCCATCAGAGGCAATTCCACACATTGTTCTGCAGTCAGAATTAAGTTTGGAAGCTCGAAGAGTTCTGGCAGCAAAAGCACTTGCAAATATAAATGAGTTTCTGGAAGAGGATGAAGTGAAGCAGAAGGTAGAAATGTGGCAGGTAATTTTTAATTTCATTCGGTGTTACGTATTCTGAATGTTTCACCTAGGTTAACTCTTAGAGTGGCAAAACCACCACCACATGAAATGGGACACAGATTTATGCTCTGGTTAAGAAAATAATCGTATTTGTCAGTAAGGAATAGATTCTTTCAATAGTATGTGAAATGAACCTAGAAATTTCAGTTCCTAGCAGGAGGTTAGAACATTTTTTCTGGTCATGTTCATCCATTTTACTAACAAAAATTGATGCTGTTATCTGTGGTTTAACTTAGCTCCTGGTAGCATAAAAGTACTACAGATTTTAAGTTACAGCTACGTTGTTTTTAATCAGTGATTTCTCAGAACTAATCAGAGGATTCTGCCTGAATTTAGTAGAAACTTAACTGCTTATCCTCAAAACTAAATCCTCCTAGCAGGAAGTAGGAATTCAATGCTGTGTTATATATTCTGAGAGCTAACAGGGAGATTGTGAGCTGCACTACTTACGTCATCCTTCTGTTTTATAGAATCGTTTGTATTAGTGCTGATTAATGTGGATGTCTTGGAAAAAGAAACGTTCTTTTTTTGTAACTGTTAAGTCTTTTTTTCATGTTGGAATGTAAGCAGCCAAGTACTGCTACAACTGAAAGCAATATCAGCAAAAGTAAATAGATGATGCATTTGTAGTTTCTTTCTCCTTTCTTCTCCATTTTTTTCTTTTAAAGAAAGAACTGAATTCTCGAGATGGAGCCTGGGATAAAATCTCTTCAGAGAGAGATCCTTTCATCCTCTGTAGCTTGATGTGGTCTTGGATAGAGCAACTGAAAGAGCCTATTATATCCAGAGATGATATTGACATGTTGGCAAAAAATTGCATAGAATCACAAGATGCACTTAACTTACTGAGAAAGGTAGATGTTTGATATGTCAATGCATTGTTTTAACTCTAAGCATATCTTGTTAAACTATTCATTTGTGACTTTTAAACATGGAAATTACACATTCAAAATTCATTCAGAAGTAATACTGTAGTGGTGAATATTATAAGAACTATCAGTTATCTTTGCACCCTATTTAGTAGAAGCACATCTTCAGCTCGTTGTCTGCAAATTCTGCAGTTGGAGGTCCAAGGGAAAGACAAGAATCTTCTGCCCTGTGATTTGATGTATGGCTTTTGTTAATATAAACTTTTGCTGACTGTGCTAAAAGTATTTGCTGTGCAAACATCTTAACCCGTCAGTTTTGGAAGAGCTGGGAAAGGGAATAGGAAAAAATTTGCTAGTTCAAAGATTCAGAAGCCAGGTCAGGTTTCTTTATGTAAGTCAGAACTGTACATTCTGAAATTCCTATGAAGTCAGGTATGCAGCTACCTAACTGTGCTGTCCCCAAAGAGCTAGATGCAGGGTAAATAAAGAAAAAAACACCTCTATTCTTGTCCTCTTAGTTACACAAACTCATTTCTTAGTTATTTGGGATCACATGGTTTAACCCAGCAGGTGGCTGAGCACCATGCAGGGCAGGAAGAGATGTAGATTATGCTATGTTGGGAACAGAGCCCTAAACATACATAACCTTTGGGGCTGACAATATTTAATATCTCCTTTCCTGTGCCACCTCATATAAGCATTGCTGTTTGCATAAGGAACTTGGGATACCAAGTCTGCAGAAGAACGCCTGATCTCCTAGAAATTTCCAGAGCAGTTTGAGACACACAAGAGAGAATTTTTTTCCATTGTGACTGTAACAATTACAGCAATTACATAGAAGCTCTTTAGGCTTGTGAAAATTCCCTCCTCACCTCCTACATGTGAAAGTTTCAATACAGGAAGGCACAGTCTGATATTTAAACAGCAATAAATAAAAACTGAAAGAAGAGATCTTTTCATGAAAAACATTTAGCTAACGAGCTGCTGTTCCTTTTATCCACCAGGAACAGGGTCAGACTATCCTTTGTATTTTACACTGTGTGGTGAACTTGCAAACGCTACCAGATGATGTGGAGGAGGCCTTACTTGTTCGTGCTATTAAAGCTTTCACTAAGGCAAGTAACTGTCCAAGACATCCTATTTGTTTGTTTAAACCATGAGTCAGCAGAGCAGTAGAAGTGACAGTAGGCCCTTCGCAGTTGGTGTACTCATGCTGTCTCCATTCAGAGTTTACGGTTACCATCCTACATAAAAGATGGGGAATATTCTCAACAAAACCCAATTCTGTCACTAGAGCCATAGTCTTTTCGTCTCATTTTTCTGTCTCTGGATCATTTCCAATTCATGGATTTCTTCACAGTAGGGAAAAGATGATTTTTAAGTGATGGGAATAAAAAGGCACTGGGAATAGCTTACCAAAGGCTTTAATGGTCTGTAGTACTTGGACTCTTTCCATCAGATTAAACTGTATTCTAAAATTACATTGCAGTTCAGCAGGTGGAAGTATTTAAAAGGAAAGTTCATCATTTTGCTTCCTAATCTCTTGTAAATCTACAGACATGCCACCTGTTAAAGTAATCATAACATTTCTTCTTAAGTTTGCTTTAATGTTTAGGAAAAAAACCAACTCAATTTACCATTAAGTACTCCATAATGAAAGTACTGTGTTTGTGTGTGTTTGCCAATAAACCTGAAAATAAATTTATTCTTTTTAAGTGTTGCTCATCTCTGCATTTTGCCATATGACATCTATTTAACAACTGAGTTTCAATTTCTTCCTTTTATTAGACAAGCTTCGATTCCGAAGATGGACCATATGTGTATAACACCCTGAAAAAAGTATTTAAGCAAACACTGGAAGAAAAAAGAAAAAAGCTGAAGGAAGGAACAGAGAATCCCTCTTGATTTCTGCACGGTGATGCTGAAGGATTAGGTGGCTCTACCAAATTATTTTGCATTTTCCAGCTACTGTATTTTGTGCTATTTTGCATGATTTACCTAATTTAGGTGGCAGCCATTATTAACAAAGCATTTTATTTTTTTAGAGGGAGTTTTATTGCGAGCTGTTCTATCTGCGTGGTTCTGAGGAGCAGCTCCTGTCTGACTGTACTGTAGCTTTATGGTTTCTGGTACTGTTTTATTTTCTGAAATGTTCACTTGTTTTCAGATGTATTTATTATTTAGAAACCTCTGCAATTGGCAAGTTCTGCTTTGTACAAGTTACACAGTTGCCATAAGTTCAGTGCCATGGTATAAAAGGTTTTAATGGACTGAGTTAATGTTTATGTATTCAGTATGTTTACATTAATGTTACTTGATTTTTATTTGAGGACAATAAATACTGACTGAAATAGCTAAACTCTCCTTGTAAAAAATTTAAAATAAGACAAATAGTTAACAGATCTTGAGGTCCACTGTTAACAGCAGATGAAATTGTCACCAATGCATTCCCGAAAGTGCTGCAGTAGAGAAATACATTAAATGCTTTAAGCTACAAAGGGCTTAACTGTAAATTTTTGTCAAAAAGAAAGACTTCTGATTTTTTTCCTTCATGGAAAATAGTTTTGTCTTCTTAACTGCTTTGAAAAAATATTTTTTTTTTATTAAAGTTCCATAGATTTAAGTGAAAAAAATATTTAATTATCAGACTTGAATAAGAATATAATTCTGTCCATACTTGCGTTCAGCAAAAAAAATATTTAAATGAGTGTCATAAAATAACACTCAAAAATAATCAGTGAAAATCTTATCTCCAATGCACTTTGTAGAGCTATTTTCATCTAATAAAATAGAAAAGAACTGGGATGTCATCACTGCAGTTTTTGATTACAGCCTAAGGATTCAGGATGGGTTATCAGTCTTATGAGGAGCGGCTGAGGGAGCTGGGATTGTTTAGTCTGGAGAAAAGGAGGCTCAGAGGGGACCTTATTGCACTCTACCACTTCCTGAAGGGGGGTTGTGGTGCGGAGGGGGTCAGCCTCTTCTCCCAGATTACTAGTGACAGGACGAGAGGGAATGGCCACAAGTTGTGCCAGGGAAGATTTAGATTAGATTTGAGGAGAAACTTTTTCTCTGAAAGAGTGGTCAGGCACTGGAATGGCCTGCCTAGGGAGGCGGTTGAGGCACCATCCCTAGCGCTGTTCAAGAAGCGTTTAGATGAGGTGCTAAGGGATTTGATTTAGTAGTTTAGTGGGTAGGGATGGTGATAGGAGGATGGTTGGACTAGATGATCTTGTAGGTCCTTTCCAACCTAATGCATCTATGAATCTATGAATCAGGTTGCAGGATTAACAGTTCACCCACTGCTGTTTTCTGCAAAAGACAAGCAATACATCTATCCCAAACACTTGTAGTAACATGGATTTGAAGTACAAATATCCCTGTAGAATACCTTGTGACCAATGCCCTTACTAAGTAAGCATGCTCTTCATCCATAGGTACCTTGAGTTTGAATAGTTCCTAGGGTCAAATGTAGGTAGCCTACTGCTTGAGAGAAGAACAAAGAACCATAGAACACCTCAAGTTGGCAGGAATCACAAGGATCATCAAGCCCAGCTCCTGGCTCCACACAGGAACACAAAAACCAAACCTTATGTCTGAAGGCATTCTCCAAGTGCTCCTTGAGCTCCAGCACCTTGGGGCAATGACCATTGTCCTGGGAACCTGTTCCATGCCCACCACTCTCTGGTGCAGAACCTTTCCCTAGCACCTAGCCTGGCCCTCCCCCGATGCAGCTCCATGCCTTTCCCTCGGGTCCTAAACTTCCAAATCCATCCACAACTGTGTGGAAGGCACTAGCAGAAGAGAAACCAGAGCTGGTACCACGGGCTGCCAGCACAGTTAGGGATGGCAGGGACAGCACTCAAAGTGCATTGTGAATCCATCTCCCTGTGTCCAACCCTGAGCTGCAAGCACTTCAGGATTACTCCCTATTAGAGATGTAATTCACATCCCAAGCCTTACATTTGAGCTTTAAACCATGAACAAACACTGTTAATTCCTTATAAGCCTACCTACGAAGGTGAGCTAATAACTTTCATAAGAGAATTACAAAGTAATGTAAATGTGTTTTAAAATTAAGCTATAACACCATGTTTTTAGTAATCTGCCTAATAACCTTTGTCCAGTGGCAGAGCAAAGAACAGCCAACAACACATTCATATGAATGCACCTTTTAAAGTACAGGTACAGGGCCTACCTCCCCCTTTGTTTCCTTATATAATTTATCTGCATTCCTTAGCTATTTAAAACAAAAACATTTCTGTTTCTCAAAGTAATTTCTGCTCTACTCACACACATTTTAGTTTTGGAAAAATTAGAAGTTATTGGGGAAATTGGCTTTCCCTTGGCTTTTCTGGGAGCACCAGAACTACTTTTTGGAAACCTAATAAACACAGGACACACCAATATTATTGGTGCTATCTGAGAAGCCCACAGAACTCTGGGTATTACACTGTACACATTAGAAGGATTTCCTTCTAAAATATCAGCTCAGCTCTGGGCTGGTGCTGAGCAAAGCCCTGGCTCTGAATGCTTAGAGATCAGCCCTGCGTGCCCACTCAGTGCCAAACCTCCCCATCTGAATGCAGGTATTGCTGCTAACTGAGGAGACTGGCTCTAACTGGGAGGAAAACTTCAGTTGCCACTTGTGCATTACTAGATAATGGAAACAAGCAGAAAACGGGTTTCACTAGGTTCACTAGTTCCACTGCTGTGTGACTGTGCCACGTACACCAGGCTGAGACTCTCCATGCTCCAACACTGCCATGCCTTCTGATACCTTCTTCACCTTTACTATTCCAGCTGTATTCTAATTTGATATAATTTGCAAAGCCATATGAACTGGCATTTTTTCTGTACATGTCACTGTCACACACCGGGACCAACCACAAATTTTATCACATCAAATTTTCATCTTTATATCTCTTGCTTCTCAGTTATACCCTGCCAAAGCACAGCCCTGAGATGCTGCTGTTTAGTAGTAATGAATACTGTGTTTAAAAGGTAAACTGAGCTTCATGAGACTAAGGTTACAACTTCTAATTACTTGTTGCCTGCAATCAAGCAATGCTTAACAAGTCAAACTTTCAGAGTAACGTCACTGTCATTTCCAATCTTTTACCTTTGATACAACAACAGCTCAGATGGGGTATAAGGAAATCCTGTGGTGCAGCTCCAGTGGCTCACAGCATCCACCAGCTAGGGTCAGGCTTCTCAGGAGCTTGACTTGACAGGTTTGTCATAATAAGTGCTTTACATAACTGCTTTCTTCTCTTCTGTACTCATACCAACTGTATTTGTTCACAGTCAGCATCATGTACACTGGGTCCACTTTTAGCTGGGGAAAAGGCTTTAAACTCTCCAATGGCTATTTGGCCTAGAAAACAGAATAAGGTGAGCAGAACTGTTACGGTGTGTTTCACAAAATCAAAGACTCTTCCCAGATTATGACATTTCAAGACACATCTTTTCAGTGTTCCCCAATCAGTTTCAAAATAACTAGCTATTAAAAATCATTCAGTAGTCCAATACCATGGGCATTCCAGTAAAATGGACAGACTGGCATTCCCAGTTGGAACCTAAGACTAAAGTTTATCAGAAAGTTAAAGAACAATTCACTTTCTGAAGAAAAAACTGACACTTCAGCGACTGTCTGGTATCTGATTCCACACCACAAAGTGGTTCTCTCAGCCAAAACCAATGTGCCTTTCCAATTATGGGTGTAATGAACATCAGCCACCCATGAAGCAGCAAGCCTCTGGCTAAGTGGCAGGCCTGGGACAATATCCCCACTCAGTATTTCCTGCTCTGGAAAGAAATGTGTCATCTGTAGAACACTTCATTTTTGAAAAATGCTTCTGTGTCTTGTCTCATTTATCCAACAGCTGGCGTCAAATTCCATAGCTCTCTCCAGCAATTCTCACTAAAGGCAGCAGAACCTATACATTACTAGAAATGTGCATATGAATTTACATATAAAATTCCATATCAGCTACTTCTAGTAATTGTTGTCTGTGCGTCAAGAACTATCTCAGCGCCCAAGCAAAATAAGTGCTGAGACAGCTCCTCACTGCTGGGTGTTTTATTGCAACAAGCATCGTTCCTGGGTGTTCCTACCCCATCTTGTGACCCGCAGTGGAAGTGCAGGAGCTATGACAGACACCTGGCCGAGACCTGAGGGAAGCTTCTCACCCAACCAAGTACTGCTGTTTCTGTATTCATTGGAAGATAAACCAAATTATATTTTACTTTTCTCATCCAGGTGTAAATTGACAGCTGGAAAAATTTATGCGACAATGTTTACCTGAACAAGGATGAAAACTGCATTTAGGTTCATCTTTTGGCTTTGGAGGCATCACTCCTTATTTTGTCCTGCAGGCCAGCCAGCTGCCTTGCCCAGGAAGCTCCCACTCAGGCTGTTCACCATTCACCGCTCTGGTCACTGGAAGCAAGGTCCCCATGTTCCCTTCTCTCATTTGTGATAAAAAAAGTAATTGTTTGTGAAGCATGATGGGATACCACATGCATGAGAACTTCACCACATACATTCTAAACTGTTACAATTGTCAAGAAGTCACAAAAGCTTCATGATTTACAGCATTTCTCAGAAGACTGGAAAAGCCTATTTAAAAAGAGTGAAGGCTTCTTTGTGCATGCACTTTTTAAGGTGTATCTATCTTAGAATCATCGAGATTGGAAAGGACCACTAAGACCATCTCATCCAATTGTCAGTCCATCCCCACTAACCATGTCCTTCAGTGCCATGTCTACATCTTCTTGTCCACAGAGGTGCTCAGGGACCCCACCACCTCCTCAGGCAGCCTATTCCAGAGCTTTAGCACTCCTTCTGAGAATAAATTCTTCCTAACACCCAAGCTGAACCTCCTAAGCACAACCTGAGGCCATTCTCTTTTGTGCTGTTGCTGTTACGTGGGAGAAATGGCTGACTCCACCTCAGCACAACCACTTCAGAGTGGCAGAGAGCAACGAAGTCTCTCCGAGTCTTCTCTTCTGTTTCCTACTGAACTTCAAAATCAAGAGGGGCAGGAAAGGAGTCTCTGTTTAAAGGCTGATCTTAAACTCCGCATTCACTTCTGTGAGCTTTTACCAGCCCACAAAAGCAGTACTGAGGACACACAATCTGCAGGACCACCTCCTCTGAAAGATGCCGTGCCCTACAGGCACTGCGTGACCCCGAACCACGCAGAAACTCATCGGGGACACGGTAGAAAAGACATCTGGATCAACGCGGTACACAGATGACAGTTTGCTCAGCCCGGCGTGCGCCGCTCGACAACGCGTGCTAACTGAGATAATCCCGATTCGCGACGGCTTGTCTCGAAGCGTCTCAAAGCTCCACGCTTCGCTGCAACCACCGCTGTCATTTTCAACCGGAGCAGCTGGCGCGAACCACCCCGAACCGCGAAGCTGACGAAACAAAACGGCCGCGGATCCAACGCCCGACATCGGCGGGGCAGCGGCGAGAAGCGCTCCAGGCCCCGAGCGCCCACCCGCCGCCGGGCCGACCCCACCGCATCGCGCCGCCGGGGGGCGCCATTTCGGGAGTGCCCCGAGGCCGCCTCCGATAAATGGCGGAGGGAGGCGGGTCCGTTTTTCCTGCCACCCAATGAAAAAGCAGCATCTCAGGCGGAGGCGGTGCCGCGCGGTCCCAGAGCCAATGAGAGAAAGAGCGAGGATGATGGGCATACAGCCCCCCCTACCCCGATGCGTCCGTGGGCGGCGTTCGGCGCTCGTCGGCCAATGGGGCGCGCAGCGCGGGGCGCGTCGCGCTTTCCCGTGGTGCCGCGCGGCGAGCGGCGGCAGGAGCGGCCGCGACTCCATCCGGGTCTCGGTGCGGCTGCGGGTCACCCTGCGGCAGGTAACGGGAGCGGCCCCGGCTCCGCGCGGGCGGGCGGTGAGCTGCGGGCCGCCGCGGGGCCCGGGCCCGGCGGGAGGAGGGAGAAGAGAAGGAGGGAACTGCAGCTCGTCCCGCCGCGGGCCCACCCCAGGCGCCGCGCGGCCCCTTGAACGGGTGCTGCCCAGGGCCGCGGGTTCCGGGAGGGGCGCGGCAGGAGGCGCTGTGCGGGGCCTTCATATCGTCGGTCCCCGGGCGGTTTATTTACCGTAATGGAGGCGTTTTTATTCCCCCCTTTCCCTCCCCCTCCCTCCCTCTCTCTCCTCTCAGACTAACTTGAAGGTCCGGAAGTACCGCCCCCGGGCGCTCGTGATTGGCGGCCCCGCCGCGCCGCCCGCCGGTGATAGGCTGCGGATGCCGTCAGCGCCGGGGTACGTCACTTCCCTTAGCGAGTGTGTGGGCCGCGGAGACCTTGGCCTCGAGGGGGGCCGGGGCCGTGCGGGGAGCGGGCGGTCGGGGCCCGGCGCGCCTTGGGGAGGCGGCTGAGGGCCGCACGGCGACCGCATGGCAGCGGACCCCTCGGGTCGGGGCGGAGCGGCGGCCGGCCCCGCGCTGGTAGCCGTCTTACGGACATCGGCCGCACCGCGGGCCGTGGGGAAACGTGGCACAGCGCCTTGTTTCTGGTGTGGGAGCGGGGACTGAGCCCGATGAGCGTGGTTACGCTAAGCGCCGTTGATAGATCTGCTTTCTGCGCGTCCTTTGTGGTTCTCTTTAATAGCACTGTTAGTGCAGGCAGCTTTCTGTGTAACAAAAGGAGTAACGGGGAAGCTGCCTCACTTCAAACGTACGCAGTGACCCGGCAGAATGGTGCCTGACAACGTGGGCTCAAAACCAGCGCATATCCGAGCTTGGGACAACAGGCCTGTCCTTAGAGAATCCATAATGATTTGTTAGTCAGTGTTATTTAAGAATTGGGCGTCCCTCCTCCTACTCTCAAGTTAGGTGAGCAGCTCCCATGTCCTCGTGCCCACGTGACCCTGCACTGTGGGACAGCCACAGCTCCCTGGGCTCATTGCAGCTGCCGCTCCAACCCCTCTAGCCTTTTTCCAATAAAAGCTTTGAAGAGGAGATTTAATAACTTTTTTTTTACCCTATCATGAAAATGAACTTATTGATAAGTAGTTATTTCTATAAATCTGTTCATCAGATATGTCAAAATGCACTTAAGTCATATTAGGAAGTTACTTTGCATAAGACCGGAGACTTGGCAGAAGGAAACAGACACATCATCCGCTATTTACTTTCTCTATTACTACTACCACGCAGTATCCTTATTTTCACTTTCTTTTTGATAAATGCCTTCTGTATGCTCCTGTATTATTGGCAGTAAAGGTATCATTTCATGTGCAGATAAAAGGCTCCCATGATTTATAAGTAGCAACATGGCAAATTATATTGTCAATGAATAATGTAGCACAGCATTACTGGAAATGTTGTGATGTGTACTAACTTGATTATTTGCTGATTTGGTGTAATTATTAGTTGTATTAATATGCAGCCTTTCTGCAAAGCAAGCTGCCTGTAACATGCTGTTAATAGGTAAAAGGGCTTTCTTAATGGCTATTCTATGGAGAAAAAAAAAAAAAAAACAACCATTACAAAATGTTTGCTGAATTCAAATGTTATCAGTAAAGACCTAGTGAATAAATCCCCGTCCGTTTATTGGTAAATAAAATGCACGTTCCTGTTTGAAGCAGGATCACACAGTGGAAGTGATGGCCTCTTTTGAGAAATGCCTTGAGAACCATGTGGCATTTGGAGCCGTAACTAAACTGAAGTATGCTCATGCACGTTTCTCCTGCCAGTGTACTGACTGACAAGTGGAGTCAAAAGGATTTGCAAAAACAAGACGCCTTAGTGTAGCTGTTTTCCGTACTACAGTGCATTACCTCATGTTGCTGAGGCTCTTGCCAGTGCTGTTCCCTATTGTATGCTACGTTACATACACTGTGAAATAGGAAAGCCTGATTTTTCTGTCAAGTAACAGCATCCAGCATTCACATCTGCAAAAGATGAGTTCAGACTGCATGCTACACACCAGTTTTGTTGTGTTTTCAATATACTCCCAACATCTTTGCATACATCTGTGAATCTGTGTATGCAAATACTTACAAAGTATTTGTAAAAGCTTAGAAGCCTCAACAGAGTTTAGTTTCCATTCCGCTTTGTCAACTGAAACAGTGCAGGTGCTTTGCTCTTTTGTAGTTGGGCAGTAGTAAATAAGAAGCCCTGGCTTCTGCTCATCAGCACTTAATTATGCACTCAGCACAGTCTACTTTTTTTGTGTTGTTTTATCAAACACAAAACTTTGTTTAAAAACAATACCAGGGATTTAATTGGAGCAGAATGTTGCTGTATACGGACATAGCAAGAGGAAATTTCTAAATGATAAGTAACTGAAATGCATTAATAGTACTCAGTTTTGAATAGCACAGAAAGGGTTAAATTTAGAACAGAATATGTAACATTGATTTGTGTAGTTTGCTTTGAGAACTAAAGAATTATGCTTAGATGCAGACAGTTTAATACTATTGTAACAATTGAGTACATGCAGAGGAAGTTGCTAGAATTTGCATTCCTGTCATTCTTTGTTCACGTTCAAAATTATTAATCACGATCACATACTTTAGGTTTCTGCAGGAGATGTGCTTCATTCCGTGCATGAGTGGGCAGTAGTGACTTCTAATTTCTTTTCCAGCTGTGTTTCTGGATATTTATATTCCTACTGTAACGACATGGTCAGAAAAATAAATGAAAACCAAACATAAGAATTGTAAATGGAATAAACTGGTAATATTTCATGGTTATAACTATTCAAAACAATTAAATAGATGCCTTATATTAAAGCAATTAAATAGAAGTAGGATGTAGATTTTTTAAGTTTGGCGTTTCTGGTGCAGACACTGAAGATGTTACTGGTGACAGTCAGAGGTATTAATCTTACATTGTTGTGTGAAAAATACCAGGAAGCAATGTAGTGGGCACATATCCCTGCCCAGCGGCGTGGATTTTGGTGCTGCTCATATTTGGAGTTAAAGCACATCCATGATTAGTATGGTGTGCACATTTACACTTAACTCCAGTGTATTGCTGCTGTATTGACTACCATGTCCAAGTAAAGCTAATAAATACAAAGGTTCTGGGCATGAGCAGATAACTCTTAGGCTTCCTGGCCTTCAATGCCACCACACCTTATGTTCTGATGAAAGCACATTTCCTTTCTTGGATGGGGCCTATTCTCACTGTAGGTGATTTTGTGTGGCCCAAAGAAAAAAAACAAACCAAAACTTACCTTGTTTAGTCCTAACCTTCATACAGGATTTTTGTCAGTTTGTTTTAAACGTAAAGCTTTGACTTTTCTCCAGTACTTAATTTTATCCACTGAGTTTTTTAAAGTTGAATATAAACACTAGAATGAAATAGTCTTTGTTAACAAGCTGTTTACAAAGGTTGCCAAATGGTCTTTTTGTAGAAGGATGCATTGTGTAGCATTACATACCTCAAATTAATGCATCTGTTTGTCTCCACGCCGCATACAGCAGATGTCAGTAAGACTCAGGGTAAGAAGTATTGCTTCTACAAACACACTTTCAGCTTCAGGTTGTTTTTTCTGTGTTGCAAAATTGACAAAATCAAGTGGGAGAAGAAAGTGTTCATCTTTTAGAATCACACTGAAATGAAATGGAACTTTCATTATTTTCACAAAGTCACATTTGGTTCCTTCAGCACAGTAAGGGATACAAATTGTAACTATGGTTTGAGCTATTTTTCCTTCTCTACCACAGGTTACAGACTGGTGAAGAGTGCTGTTGTTGTATTGTATTCTGCTAAATGAGAACATGTAAATTGCAGAAGTTTTTTTTTTTCTGATATAGTTTAGAACTGTATCAGGTTTTAAGCAGGTACAGGTGGTTCAGGAAACTCATGGGAAGCATTCTTTGTAAAGCTAGCACCTGCTTAGATCCTACTGCTGTCCCTTCTCTTGAATGCAAGGTCAGGCTCCATCAAGATGAGCACGGTAGTAATAAAAGGAAAGTACAATCTAAAACTGAATAAAGAGGAAGAGCTTTTAATTCACACTAACTAAAGCTTTTGTTTCAGTAATTATATGATCTTAGACTCTTTTGGAATGAATGATGAGATATGGACACAGTGTGTGATGGCAGCATAGGGGCTGTTGAGGGGAAGCAGTGTGGAGGAAAATTAAGTTTGCATCAATCACACTGTTCTGCCTCCAATTCCCAAACAAACACCCCAACAAAAAAACAAGTTTGCAAGTGCACATACTCACTGTGGAAGCTTGATGTGTGGGGCCTCCAGGTGGGGCTGGAGAAGGTGGCAGAAATTCCCTCACCAGAAGCGTCACTGGGAGGCGAAGTACAGCTCTAGTGCAGGTGATGCTACTGAAATTATAGGGCAAAAGTGTCAGAAATTGGTTAGTGCTTGTAATGTGAATGCTAGAGCTCCACCACGTGGTTAAAGCTGTGCACTGTGCACAGGCTGTGCCCTCAGCCCTGGGCTGCAGTGGCCAAATGATTGGAGGCAAGTTTGGCAATGAACTTGGTCATCTTCATTCGATGCTGCATGATAGTTGCACAATTACAGTGCCATTTTCTTCACTTCTACTGCTTCACAGCTTTTTAAATACAAGCACATGGTAACAGGAAAAGTACTACTTTGAACACAGCAGCTGATAAGGAAAACAAATACTTAAGTACTTCTTAAAATACAGAAGAAATCATTAAGTGTTTACTGCTAAAGTAGTGAGCGTGCCAGTGGTAGCAGCAACAGCCGTGCTGCACTTAGGCATGATATCATCAGCATGGTGACTTCTGTACAAGGATGTATGCCATAGCAGCTTTGCACAAAGCTGAGAAGATACCAAATCAGTAGAGGCTGTGCCAGGAGTATAATTTATCAGGCATGCAGTACATCAAGGTTCTTTGCCCGTGTGTGCCAGGAAAACGTAATGTGTAACATCAGGGAAGCCTGGCAGATCTCATTCCTTGAAAGGACAGTGCAATTCAGGTGATACCATTTTTAGATGCTGTTAGAAATAACCATTAACTGCAGATCTGGTGTGAAGCACAACACTGCTGGGCTAGACGTGTGAATGTCATATAATGCATTCAAGAGACAGTTTGAACGAGAATTTTCGATTCCTTTAACACTGTACCTTTCTGTTAATAAATAGAATAATAAAAAGATAGTAAGTACCTACCAGAGTAACGTACCATCAGTAAAACTGCTTCTCTCCCATAACTGAAAGACAGGATACATGATGATCTTTCATAAGGTGTATTTGTTGCAGAATGAGGTCTTCCTAGTGCCCTGCATGCACTTCACCATCAATCTCAAGCCAGACTATTGCGTATGACCACAAGATAACAACTGGATGTCTTTCAAAATATTTTTTCCAAGGACATTTTTGACCTTAAGTAATAGCTAACTCTCCCAGACCTGTAATAGATGAAAGGATCTTGTTTCAGGAAGCCAAAAGCAGACATATGCTTCAAAAGCTGCACGTACCTAACAGGGAAGTCTCAGAGTGGCAGTAGAAAATAGTTTAGAATTTCCTATAACAGAACTTGATTGTGAAGTCCTACTGTCAGTAGAAATAATAATAAAAGCTGTTGAGACTTTTAGCTAACTCCATCTAGGGGTGGTGAAATACTGCAGGCTGTGATCTGTTCACTAATGTTAGTGTCCTCCAGGGTTCATTTTACAAAAGGAAACTCACAGGTATCCTACATATTTTATATGCTTTATATGCATATAAAATGCATTTTTAACCGAGCTAATCCAAAGGATGTGAAATGTCCCACTGCTACTGTTCTAATTTATTTCTGTTTTGGACATTAGGACCAACTGCTTGTGTCCATCTGTGCATGCTGGAGCATACGTTCTGATTTGTAAGTGGATACAAGCAAGATTTTAAAGAGTGATTCACCAAAATTTGTCATCAATATTTGTACAAAGGATTCTGGAGTAAAGCTCTGAGGGGGCTGGAAAGTACTTTTATTTTTTTCTCTGCTCAAGGAATAATGTCATCCCTTTGTATATTAATGCATTGGATCACGCGTTCTGTTTTTTGGCAAGGACATTAACATGCATTAGGAGCTCTTGTTCTATCAAGGCTTTGTTTGATGACTGGTCTGAAAACCTCAGCTCAGAATTGGGATGAAGTATTAGTACAACACGTATTTAATGTTGGAAAATCTGTGCATTTCCATAAACACTTTCAGCTAACTTATAAATTACATTGACAAAATGATCAGTTTTCCTCTTCAGCTCTGTTCTCAAGATGTCCTTGCTCAGAAGGGGACTCTAAGTCACGTCAGTCTGGCAAGTATTTTGATTTCGGTATTATAAGACTTTTTAACTTGAGGTCATGTTGAGCTCTGGTAATGCAGAAATTGGCTTTAAGGCTCTTTTAGGAGCAGTCAGAGGAGCCCGATTGTTTTTGATCTAAAGGCAATGATATTTTAAGCATCCTCTTGGTAAGGCAGTTTAACAGTTACTGTCAGATTATAAGATCTTAAACTTATTAACAATAATACTTCAAAAATAGTGATTAAGTAGAATAAAAAAGTGATTTCTTAACAATTATAAATCTTAGGGTCTTATACTGATCCATGTAAATCAGCTGCATGGTTATGGTACTAGATTTTATTACTTTTAACTTCTCAAGGAGAAATGTAGATCTGGATATGCTGTTTCTAATAGACATTTTCTTATAATTTCGATGAGAGATTGCATCTGAGGAACACTAGTAGTATTTTTCCTGTAACAGACAAGTTTAATGACTGTAGTTGCTATGACTGCTGCACCTTGCTAACTGTCTGAAGATGCACTACATTAAGACCCAAACAGTTGGTAAACTTTTAAAATGAAGGAATCTTGTCTTTACAGCGACTTCATTGCATGACCGGACAGAGAGGGGAATGTTTATTTTCCTGTGACCAGTATTCTACTCTGTAAATGCCTGCAGTTAGCTTAAGTTGTCTTTATTAAAGCACCATTGTTTGGACGTCGCTTCTGAAGATACCTGCACTGTGGGATGAGGTAGTAGGTTGTATAGTTTTAGGGTCATACCCGCAACTGGGAGATAACTATACAATCTACTGTCTTTCCTAAAGCAGCAGAAAATCAACCATGGAGACTGTTCAGTTTTTAAGTTGTGTCAGACTGTACCGAACTTCTGTACTTGGAGTGTTTATTGCAGGAGAAAAATATTTCTGCAACGCCTACAGGTAATTATTTCTAGAATTTTCTAATTCTCTACATTAATTTCTTTAAGGATAACATGGAAGAATAGATTGACTCCTTTAAGGTAGGGTAATCAAATACAAATGGTTGATGTTCTAATAAGTTGTGTTAACACTGCTAACTGAAGCATCAAATATTAATACTCTTGAATAAGACTGTGGTTAGCTACTAAAGCAAAGAGCTTAAGTACATGCTTCTCTGTCAGAGTGAGGTAGTAGATTGTATAGTTGTAGGGTAGTTATTTTACCCTGTTCAGGAGATAACTATACAATCTATTGCCTTCCCTGAGGAGTAAAACAAACTGCGGTCCTTTGCTGTCATTTGTTTCCACATTGAGTAAAAGTAGATTTCTCGGACAAGTTTAGAGTTGTAAAGTATCAAATTAATCTTGTAAATTTGTCACTGATTAACAGTCACTTTGAATGGTTCAAACCCCAAATGGTATTGGACTGATACGACTTTTCTTCCAAGGTGAGTGGCACAGGGCTGTGTGGACATCAACAATACATCTTTTAGTAGATACAGAATGCAGTACAGCATAGACTAGAAATCATTCTAAAACAATTTGGTTTTGAATCTTAAAGTAGCTGTGGCTCAAGCTTATACATAGTGACTTAAACTGTTATAAGACACCAGTTTCTGTAACACATTAACATTCCATGACTGTTTAGTAGAAGCTGGAAAACTTACAGTTATACTTCATTAATACATCTGCTTATTTTTCTCTAGCTCTTCTAGCAAGTGAGACTTGAACAATGTAATACAAAGATTAAAGTGATGGATGGCCAAAATTGACCCCTTCATCTGTTTAGGAGAATGTAAAACTATGAAATTTGAGTGCCCAAGATCCAGAATCATAACTTTGTCTGAAGGGGTTCCTGTTTTCATAAGAAGACATTTAAAGCTTATTGTGCTCTTTTTCCCCCTTCAGCCCTAGGTGTACCCCATCTAGCTGCTTCTGCCCTAGAGTGACCAGCTAACGTTTTCCTATAACAAGAAGAAAGCATGAAAACACTTTTTGGGACTGAAAGTTTCACACAGTAAAAGTAAAAACGGAGCCATCAATTAGTATTTAAGCCAGGAGTGTTACTGGTTAACCACTTATTAAACAGTGCTAACTGTGAACTTGTAGTACATGCCCCAGCCTAAAAATGCAGACCAAAAGCAGCTGGTAAGCTAAGCTGACCTTCCTGGGCAGGTGCTAAGTAAGAAGAACTGCAGAAAGGAAGCACTGGGCTCCTAGGAAGAGGTAGTAGGTTGCATAGTTTTAGGATAGGGATTTTGCTCACAAGGAGGTAACTATACAACCTGCTGCCTTTCTTAGGGCTTTATTATAACACCAGGACCATTTTGGCTCCATCCTAACCTCTGCACCTTTGAAACGTGAAGAGAAGTGACAAGCTGTTTCTAGGCATGCTGAGGTTTGATGAATCTGGAGTCAGCAAATTTAGTACCAGATTTGAGTTTAGTGCCATTAAGTGGAATTCAGTATTGCTGCATTTCAAGGCCCACGTCATTTTGATGACATTGGTGTTGTGATAACTTACAAAGAAAATACTAAAGAAAATTCCGAGAATAAGATCAAACTCCCTACAATTAGGATGGAGGTGTTACATCCTTTTTAACATTCAGTTAAGTACTAATGCTGTGTACTTGTAGCTGTAATGCTCCTGCCTTTGGCTTTGTGGATTTCAGGTTGAAAAATTGAAGTTTCCAGGGATCAACTTAGAACTCACCTACCTGAAAGCCAGTAGGTTCCTGCAGGCAGGAATAGGCTCTCCCAATAAATGGTGCTCGCAGTCATGGAATACTTGCAGTCCTGCAGGAGGGTTTCCAAAGTGACTGACTGTGTCTGCTGTCAGTTCGTATGGTGAGAAAGTAGATGATAACTTGTTCATGCAATTACAGCACAGTACTGCAGTGGGGCTGGTAGGGCTTCTTCCAGATGTGCTCTGCTGTGGAGACTCTGAACTGTAGATCATCTTCTGGGATTCATGGGTTATGCTTACACCAGCCAGTATTTAACACTTGACAGCAGGACAGAATCCTAGAAACTCTAAACACATTAAGATGTTTAAATGGAAACTGTCAATTTAATTGTACACACTTAATTTACTCAATAAAACAGAATTTTCTGGAACTCTTATGGTGAATTGTCTTTACTTTCTCCAAAATAAGGAAGTGAATTTCACAGGAAAGTACCTTTCATACTGTTGAAGTAAAATCAAGACCACATTTAAAGAAAGTTAAAAGGAATTAGTGTTAATAAAGAAATTATTCTAATGTTATGACTTTTGATGTGAGACTTCACTGATGGGAAAGGAGAGGAATCCTTACTTACAACCTTGCTGTTGAATGTCCAGAGCTGTTAACTGAGCAGATTTCGGTCCTGTTAATATTTAACATTTCATATCACTACTGTCAGTGCTGCTGGCTCTCTTTTAACACTATACTTGGGAAGATAAAAAGTATACATAGCTTTTAATGTATTGGTTTGACTGAAGTTGTATGTATCTCAGCATTAAAAAGGCTCTGATTGGAAACTGTATAAAACAACCCCTCTTCATGGACTCGCAAGTGCTGTTTAGGTAAAAGTACCTGAATTTTGGGATTAATATCTCCATGTGCTTTCAGTGTATTATAAATATGGTGGAGAGAGATACTGCCGTGTCATATATGGTCCCTCTTATACAACATAAGCAGCCTTAAGGAAAGAGTTAACGGTCAGTTCATTATTATTTTTCTAAATAGTTAACCAGTTCTCTATTTAAGGATGCTGACCCTGCCCCTCATCTTTCCAGTAGTGGCCATCTCACCCATCGTAGGTGCAGGTATTTATTTCCTTTAATTGGAAGCAGCTCAATTAATTGACAAGGCTCAAACTAGAAAGGGATTATGCTGTGGTTCAGCACTCCTGTAACAATCATTATTTCTTACCTCAATGACCTGCAGGTTCCACCCAGTAACGTATCTGCTTAGCAAAGCACACGATTTGTTTGCCTTTTTCCACTTGTATATGCAGTGAGGGGTCCAACAACGAGGCAGCAGCACAGAAAGAATCCATCCACTCAAGAAACTGTAAAGAATGCACAGCAAACAGCACAAAAAAAAGTCTGCAGTAACAGCAGAGACATGTTTACCACCCATATTGAAGTAGTTTTGCCATGGTGGTCTTGGAAACATTCCAGTAGAGCTCTGAAAAAAAAAAATAAAAGAGTGTAGCTTCTGTGCTGATCCACATCCCAGGAGAATTATTTGTGTTCTGTGCTTTCCCATGCAGGAAGGTGTGCTCTGACATCTTCCTACTAGAATGAAACCGGACACCTCCTGACATTTTCTATACCAGAAAACATGACTAGCAAACACTTGCAATGAGGTGTCATCCTTGTACCAAACTCCAGCTCTTGCTGACTTTGGACAAGCAGCAGGCTGGACTCAGTAACTGGTGCATCATCTCTTGGATTTACCAAGCAGTCTGTGTAAAATACCTGATACATGCAAGGAAAAAAACCCACAAAGAATGCCTGAAATTTACTGATTGAAACAGACAAATATGCCAGGTTCTACTGAATCTTGGTGGGCTCAGCTGAAGCTCCCAAACAACATCACTCAGATCCAGAAGCATCAGTGCCAAGTGTGGCTTTCAGAGCTCTACTAAGTCCCCAGCAGACGGTTGGATTCAGTCAGGAAACCAGATCTCATCTAACAAGCTGTTGTGTATTTTATGGAATCATTCTGTGAAGACAAGTTGTGACAGGAACCACTGGAAGCATTGGATGGCAATGCATGTTTTGTCACAATGCAAGAAATGAGATTCATTTTTACTGCATGTACAGCATTACTGGAATTTGTTTTTATACTAGTTTGTTTTACTGACATAGGAGAACTTAATGAGTACTTTTGCCATTGAAACTTTTATATATGAACGAAGTTGAGCTGATTACTTGAACCATGAAGCCAGAGCAGAGAGAAGGATCAAGTCTGCATTTCAAGTTCCAGTTCCATTGATAGAATTCACATTGCCTTATGCTTACCTAACATTGTAATGTGATGGAAAGTGCGGCAATGGCACCATAGCAGCAAAGTCCTAAGCTGCAGCAAGAGAGGGTATGTTCAAATGCAGCAGCTGTGGACACAGAAACAAAAGAAAGAAGCTGCTTACCCTTGGAAGGCCTCAGGTAGGCAGGGATCTCCAGTAAGAGATGCCCTTGCCACTACTGCCAGTCCTTAAATGAGGTCTAGGAAGGGGTTGATCCTGGCTCCACTGCTTCTGGTCACTCAGATGCATTGCATTGCAAACACCTGAGCTCCCTGGGTTGGCCCTGCCTTCCCACCAGGTGCTCCATCACTGGTTCAAACCATGACAACATTTCTGCTATGCTTACCTTTATGCATTGCCTTAAGATCTTATTACTCCCTTCAGTACAATACCTTTGGAGATATATCTGATGTCCATAGGTGAAATAGTAGTGTGTTGATCCTAGCATCCTGAAATGCTGTCACACATGAAGCCTGATGCACAGCTGGAACCTTTGGTGGCTCCTCCCTTACAGCTGCCTAAAATAAGGAAGGGTGAGTGCAGAGAAGAGAGATGAAGAAGGAGACATAGTATGAAGTTCCCAACAACAACAAAAAAAAGTTAGTACAATGTCAGATAGTACTTTTTCAACTGACTTATAAGCTATGATTGATACTACTAAGACCTGGTGCATAAAACTAAAGTGTATCTTACACCAAAATAAGTACAAAGACATTCCCTGATACATCACCTCTTTTTAAAAAAAATAAAAAGGATGTAAAGCTGTTTTTAGGGGGTTGATGTAATGCCATTTGGATTATTACTTCATCAGCTGGCATATGCTGCCTAAATTACTGTATAATTTATGCAGCAATGAAACAGGTGATGCATAGCTGCTGAAACCTGTGCACAGAAACAGAGTGCAGGACAGTCTTTCCTCACTCCTTCATGTTTTGAACAAATGCACTCTACCTCCATTTTCCATTGCTGTATCAAGTTAAATGCAGCTACTGTGGAGAGTACAGGAGAGCCCGCAGTTAACGCTCCCACTGCAGAGCAAACAAGCAGAGTCAACATGTCTGACTGCTCTGTTGCAGTGGTGGTGGCAGTGATCAGAACAGTATTTCTGCTGTTCTGACCATCTCCACTTCTGCACTTGTGCACTGATTGATGTATTCTGCTGCTGATACTTTTAGCAAGTGAAATAGTAAGACCAAACTTTATCAGAGCAATGGGAAAACAAAACAAAATGCTAACGGCAATTAAAAGACTTGGAGCACTAGACATGAGAATAAGCAATGAATAAATGAAAACTGTGTGAAATAACTGTAGTAGATGAGTATCTGAAGGGTGCAAAAGCAAGGAACACGATTCTTGTTAGGGTGCTATTAAAAAAGTTTCATCAAAACTTTGGCTACAAAAGTTCCAGCAATGAAGTGTGTAAAGCTGTGTTGTGAGCATGCTTTACACGAATGAACTGCCAGCAACAAGCACTGGAAAGCTGTCCTTTGACAGGAGCAGACATTTGATTCCTGATTCAGCTGCAGTCCATGGAAATCCTTCCCTTAATCTGTGGGCAGGATTTCACATTGAGCACAAGTACATTTGTACAAGTTCATTGAAGTAGAGTACACAGTAACTCATTATTATGTAAATCAGCATGGATAATGACTAAGTAAGAGATGATTAATAAGCGTTAGCACAATTTCTGTTAACGTTACTCACAGCTAGGGAAGGCTTGTTTACAGAGTGAGTAGTCAAGCTGCAGGAAGGCAGCTACGTGGGAAACGCAGCGAGCTTCTGTTCTGCACTGTAAGTCCCATTGGACTCCTGTCCCCACCGCATTACGGTGACTCAGCACACTCTGTTGTGTTTCAGAAATCCTGAAACACAGCCAAGAAGTTCCCTGGGAAGATTACCTTGTTGAAGTGAACATCTCTGTTGTACTGCCTGCCCTTCAGGTCTCAGTCACTGACTGCAGGTTGGTACACTGCAGGCCAAGGCACCACAGTTTTCCAGACAACTCTTAAAATACAGAAACCAAAATTGCTTCTCCAAACTTCCCCCACTCCCTCTTCTTTGGAGCAGTGCTATGGTCCCATGAAATCCAGAGTCCATTTCTGGATCTACATAAAGCACAACTGCACAGAAAGTTTTCTACCTTTCTCTGCCAATTTGTTTTACTGCTGACTCACAAAAGCATATCCCAGGCATTTTAAGACTGCATTTGTAGCAACTATGACAGTAGTCAAATCTAGGCTGACCTTGAGTAATATGTTGTTGTTTTAGGGTGCCTTGTCTAAATGCCAGCATTTGGGATGTAATTTCCAAAAGTAAAAATAAAAATGTCTGATGTGCTGGTCAGCAAATTTGATACTGAACAATTTCCCTCAGTGGACACCAATATCAAATCGATCACTGTGTAGTCCCTCTACAATCCAAAGTTCGTTCCATCAAATTCAGCAATAGAAAATAATCAGAAGCTACTCTTAGATTCAGTACAGGCTCTTTGATGGATGACCACTACACCTCTCATTTGCAGAGAGCCTTCAGTAGAAGAAAAATGTGAATTGCCATAAAACTGCCACATTTCTTCCTTCCTTCCTTTCTGTCTTTATCTTCATGCAGACCATGAAGCAGTAAAATATTTGTAGATCCTCAATGCACTATTTATTTTCTGCAGTGGTTTAAACTGGGCTCTAAAAAATGCAATTAGCAATTTAAATTCTCTACATTCTCTGCACAGGAATGAAATTTTCATTACAGGCAGACACTAACAGAACCCTGACTGACTGGTAGCTTCGCATACTGCTGTCCCACTGTCTGTGCCGTCTGTGTCGCAAGAAGAGTTCATTACCTCTGAATTGGGAAGAGTTCAGTGCGTGAAACATGGAGGTTAGCTTTCAGCAGGTAGATCACAACAATTGCTTACAAAGTGGAGTAGGAACCAGAGGGCATAAATAGAGCGGGATAGATTTTAGCCTTAAGTTCACATGTTCTTCTTTTCCTTCAAAAATGAAATGTGTGTATTTTCTCACCTCTCACTCTTTCCAGGCTGTAACTTGCCATCAGTACAAGCAGCAGACGTCAGCGTCCCAGCACCAAACACCTTATCTGTCAGACAGATAAGCCATGACAAATGTTTCTCCTGCTGTAAAATAAAAATTAAAAAGCAAAACATAGAACTGAAAAGTTTGATTCTCCACAAGCTCAGAAGATGTGGAACGCAGTATGTACGAGCCCTTTAGATGCCATATTACTAAGCAATATTAAATGTCTCCACATATAATAGTTTCCCTCTTACAGTATTGCAGTAAGGATGATTAGCAATTCAGACCTTGCTGTAGGTTCAAGAAATGTTTATCATAGGTGATACTGTTGGTATGCAGATAAGCAGCAGAATATTTTACTTAAATGTAGTTCATGAGCAGGGAAGATGAGATAGACTAAACATAATGCAACTTCTCCACATCCATGGCTGACCCGATGAGATATGCTCACAAGATAAGGCTTTGCATCATCATCCTTTATGTAAATTTTGTCTTAGGGCTGGTACAGGGGTGATGCAGTTTGCCACTTTCATAGAGAAGAATCATCCAGGCGTAGTTCTATTTTTAGCTCTCCAAGAACATGGCACGCAAGTGACATTTTCCAGAGGTGATTTGTTTAGTTTCCATGTTTCTGCTCATGGTCAAAGCTTTAAAAAGAACAGCATGGATTTGCAGTCTAAATTCCTGTAACAGCTGCACACAAACTCTTTCAGTGTTGCATTTCGTACCTAACCTAAAACATACCTGTAGCTTCTGTTAACATTAGGCTTTGTGAGCTTCATCAAAGATCAGTCCATTCCAACTAAGCATTTTGCAAACTGCTACCATGAGACAAGTAACCGAGCAAAACACTGTTTTCCTGCCTCTGTATGACTCACTGGCATCTGGGTGCAATCAGCTAGTGGCCGTCCTGATGCCATTTGATGTTTAAGTTGAAGACAGTGGAGATGATGATTCTTATGCACGTGTTCCTGAAATCAAGTCTGTGGTACCACAGATGTTCAGTGATGTGCCCATCCCTGGAGGTGCCCAGGGCCAGGCTGGATGCAGCCTGAGCTGGTGGGGGGCAGCCAGCTCACGGCAGGGATTGGGGCTGGATGGGTCTCAAGGTCCCCTTCAACCTAAGCCATCCTATCAGCCTATGTAGGCACTCCTGTGAGAAATGAAGATGACTATAGCCACGCATACAAGAGTTCATTAAAAACATTAAAATCTAACTACAGTAAGATTGAAAATCACTAGCTGGATATATTCATTGCATATTTAAGCTGAAATAATCAATAAATTTGATTGAAACCACAGACAAAGCAGAAACTGAAGCTAATCAACACAAGATGTACCTGTACAGGGTGAATAATTTCAATGCTGCACAACCAAAACCCAATTTCAATGATTTGGGCACTGAAAGAAGTTTTGCTTCCCCCAGGAGCTGCTCTCTGAGGTGTTGCACCAGAACTGCTGTGCCAAAAAAAAAAAGAATTTTCAATACACTGAAGCTGGTTCAAAGTATTTAACAGCTTTTGCTGTCAAGTCAGCAGTACCAGACTGAGTCCCTGTTCTGCCACTAAAGCCTCAGTTCTTTGAACCACTGCTCTTAAACATTCAGAGCAACTGAGATGTAAATGTAAGCATAGGCTTGTGGAGGAATTTTCAAAACAAATCATTTTGGTCACTGCTTACATTAACTTTTTTTTTTAAATAAGGAAACATGAGAATAAAAAAAAATCACTCTAATATTTCACTTAAAAAAAAACCCAAAACATGACTAGTAAGTTACACTGTTTATAACTCTATACCATATAATGAAGGGAAGGAGCTTCACACCTCCCACCTGCTGGCTGGCATGGCTGGGTGCACATGGGAGCACCTTACCACCATGCTCAGGCTGCTACATGCACAGGCTTTCGCTCTGTGGGTGTCACTGGGTGTGCTATTTGTCACTTTTTGATACCAGAGGCTGTGCACCCGTGCTTGGAGACTGCTATCGTGCTCCACCTGCACTGAAAAGGTACAGGAAAAGCATTCTACTGTATTGACTGTTTTGATACAGTGCAGTTAAAATACACTGCCTATTAAAAAAAAGTTTCAGCATAGGAGAAAAAAAGAAAGAGCAGATTTTGTACCACAGTTTCTCAGTGTTATCAGCAGATACCTTGCTGCACAGTGAACAGCTTCCACAGCTGGCTTGCACCCCGTGGAAGGACTGCAGAACCAACTGTGGCTGTCGCCACCTTTCATACTGTATGTAAGATGCTTGAAGCTGCTGTTTTTCTTCTTTTTTCTGTCCCCAGAGGGGCCTTACTAAAGACTTAATTTCCTTTATTACACCCCAAAGCAGCAGTGGTAAAATCAAGTGAGCTTGGCGGTAGCAGCTTGCCACCAAACCACTGTTGGGTTGTGCTGGAAAGCAGCTCAGACAGAGCAACACTGCATGAAGTGTGTGAGCTGATTCCCACCCCACCCGTGGGGCGAGGCCCTGAGATCTCAGGTACGGGGTGCCACCTGGTGCTGTGTGCACCCCATGGGAACATGGGACACACAACCAGCTGGCTAAGGCAGGCAGGAGCAGCCCAGCCCAGGTCTCGTGTGCAGTAATCCTGTCCGCTGGGCATATTCCCTTCCTCGCAGCCTCTGGGCCACGCACAGCTCGTGTCAAAGCCTGCACAGGTTGTGTTTTTCACGTTCAGTAAGAACTGTCTCAGTTTGTGCCAAGACTTTCAGGATTCTCTTCCCCCGTCCCCCCCATGAATTATGTTTCCTTGAAAAACCACAACCCTCTTTAAGTACCTTAGAAATGCACCATAAGCATTAAGCCAATGCTAGACAATAATAAATGAGTAAATTACATGCCAGGATGTGCCGGTGATAATGCTTTCCACTGAAGATGGGAGCAGTGACATTTTCCAACACAGCAGCAGCCCCGTGCCCCTGCAGCCCTGGTTGTCAGCACACCTGGAGGCACCCAGCTGGTGGCACCCATAGGGTGCACGTGGAGCTGCACACAGGGGCAGCTGGCCCATCCTCATTGACTCCTAAACCCATCTTCTCTTGTCTGTGTGCCCAGGAGGAAGTCACGTGTGTGGCACGAGCCTGACCCAGAAATATCGCAGGGAGCAGGATATTTTGTGCGAATAAGGAAGGGCAGGGTCTGCAAGATGAATCACTGAAACAATAATTATCCTGAGGAAAAGCCTTGGAGGGTGGATTAACAGTGATAACTGCCCTTCCAAGGTAACAACAATGTGAGCCGTCAGCTCTTCTCAGCTGCGAGGAACATGGAATGCTCAAGCACAGACATAAAAATAAGAATTATGGAAGCTCGTGAAGAAGAGATTGGCCAAGAGGCATCCTGCAGTGCCCAGCCACTCTGATTGCAGCCCGCCACTGTTACGGGCTGAGACAATAATCGCTCCGAAAATTATTTTTAGCGTGCCTGTAGCTTTCAGTGAAATAAATACAGGGACAGACAGTTGCTATAAAGGCAGGAAATAAACTTTAGAAAGTACTTCGCTTCTGGCTGAGAGGGGCAACAGGACTGCACAGTTCCTGAGCACGCATGGCAGCCTCAGATAAGAGGAACCCCAGGTAGTCCTTTCTCTCCTTGCCTCCCTCAGCCCAGTTGCAGAGTAACAGCATGGAGTGCTCCACCATCACCCACACCCACAGCTGTGGGACTGGCAGAGGTGCTGCAGGGTGAGCCTGGCCTCACCACAGCCTTCTGCAAAGAGAGCAGCATTCAGATCTCATTGTCTCGGTCCCAAAGCAGCAGAGGAGCTGCTAGCAGCCCGGCCGCAGGCTTGTTCCACCTTGATACATCTTTGCTGAATTCTGCTGGCTGCCCTAGTGTTAGAGCCCACGGGAACACAGCTTGCTGCAAGTCAGTTCTCCATCAGCTGTCTCTATGTCTGAGCACCAGGAGATGCCCCAGCCTTGCCTCAGCTTTACCCCTGCTCCTCTCCTGGGGAGCCTGGTAAATAAGGCCTAACATGGAAGGGCAAAAGGCAGGGAGCTGCAGAGGCAAAGGGTTCTCTGCTCAGAGTCTGTCTGTGCTCACTCCTCACCTGGCTCAGGAGGGGCTTTGCCTCCTCACCTGTGCTGGGTAAGGAGCTGAATGCCTGTCAGCAGCACAGCCCTGAAAGTGAAAGCACACAGTCAGGTCAGAGCCCAAGAGCTCCCCAGGAGCTGCTCTCGCCCTCTCAGATGCTGAAGGCTTGAGCCTGCAGTTACCACAAAATTCCTGTGCCCTTCACAACAGAAAGCCAATTTGTGGAGTAATTGTAATAATGCTAAAATAAATAAAAGTGTTTCCTTGTCCTAGCTGTGCATGGATGCCTTTCCATCTCACTGCTCCTGGATTATGAGAAAGAGCAAACACGACGCTTGCAATTCACCATTACTAAGACTGTGAACAGCTTTCCATACGTGGCCACAACTTCCGCCTCAGCTGGGCAGCCAGCACCCTGCCACCCCTCCCCACATGCCTTCCCCAAAGCTTTGGATGTCTGCTGTTGGAGATGGGTCCATCAGCACTCGAAGGGTGGTCTGGAGGAAGGCAAGGTCAAATTACTTAAACATCCTTAAACCGCTTTATTTGCTTGTTTAGCTGCACTGGGAGTTCCCTCCTGGCCACAGTAACATCCCTCCCCTCTGTTTTTAATTTAAGGTTTAACAGAAAGGTTGTCATATTTTGATGTCTGCAGAGCCTAAAAAAAGCTGCCCAGCCCCAGCCCTTCAGCTTGGGCCTGATCGTGCTGCCCAGTGACAGAAGCAGTATAAAACACGTTATCAATGTGACCAGATCAGTTTCCCCTGTGGTGGAGTTGTTTTCAGCATGCTGTGATGTGTATTACAGAAGCCAAAGATATAAATGATCAACTGGAAGCCTGAATTAATTTTTCCTCATGTCTAAATTAGGAGAGTGAGTAATTGCTGCAGCAATCACAAGCAGAGCCTGTTTATCAATGCCGGTGAATAATTGGCTATTAAACAATAGTGTACTTTGCCTTTGAAAATTCACAACACTCCAACAGGAAGCTCGCTGCCAGCGTTATATGAGCCTGATGATGGATGAGAGGAGTGGCAGGATTACAAATGCAGTTTGGGGACAAGCTCTCTGACATGTCTCCCCAAAATCATCCCCATTCTTGACTCGTTATCCACTCTGCGAGGATAAGCACACAGTGGGATAAGATTACAGCATCTGAAGTCACAGGGCCAAAATAGAACTAGTCTGACTGTAATCAATCGCTCCTGATTGCAGGCAGCCAAGCACTGTACCTAGAAACCACAGGCAGGAGCTGCCTCTTGTTTTCTGTTTTTGTACATGTGTCTGTCTGCCACTTGGCCACTGCTCTGACCTCACCCTTTGTTCACAGCAGCATCTGGCCCTGTTATCTTCCTTATGCTCTCCCATTTTCCGTGCCAAGCCTATCCTCTTCCCAGTGTGCCCTTCGTCCCCTCCTTTGACAGCTCTGGATCGAGTCCCTGTCCTAGCATACTGTCCTCCCCACCCAGCTCTACCCACCCCTCACCTCCACCTGCTTTTCAGTGCCAACACCAAATTTCTTTCCCCTCCTGACTGTCCCCGGGCTCACCCAGCCATGTGCAACCCTCAGGACCTTCCCGTGTCCCCTTCCTCTACTGCGCATCTTCATTTATCTGAGTTCCCTGGATCAGGAGCAAAAGGTCAGGGGTCCCTCCTCTCCCCACAGCTTTCAAGCCTTTTCCCTCTTCTTATTTGCTGCTCCTGCTGTTTGCCCAGCCTCTTTTCATCCTCTATGCTTGAGCTAAGGCCTTCTCCTCCTCCCAGATTCCCACCTCCACTCTTGGTGGTGTCAGATTCAGATGGGACAGCTCAGTTTCTGACAGTGGCCTGTCTATTTCCTTGTGCCTTCAGTTCACCCATGGACAACTTTTGACCCTTTTGGTGACTCTAAAACTGTTAATCTATGTTTTCCACCTAGAGCTGTTCTTTGTCATCTCTCCACTGTGCAAGTTTTCCCTCTGGTCGCTGCTCATCCAGACAACACAATCAGTTTTTCTTTCCTTCTGTGTTTGCAGGCCTCTTCCCCCTGTCCTTTTCTCCATTTGAAAATTACTGATTTTGTTTCAAGCTTCACTTCAGTCCAGTCTAGGCTACCTACCCACAGTCAGGCCAACTGAATGCTCAACTCACTTTTTTTTTTTTTTTCCCCCACCCTAAAGGCATTAACATAGCAACAAATTAATTTTCCCTACCTCTCCAAACTGTCACCTTCCCAACTATGTAGCTGTAAGATCCAGCTGGGCCTGAAGAAGGGTATCTACAGTTCCCACTGACTCAGCTTCAGCCTTTTCAACCACTTTCTCCTCCTAGCTCCCCTCAAGAAATACAAGCTGGCTGGTTTCTTTGTCTCTGTGCTAGACTTCTGGTGTGTTCTCCCTCCCAAAAGGGCCATCTCAACTTTCTTCACATCTTCTACTCTAATTATCCTTAACCATTGCCATTTAACCTCATATGCTTTAAGTTTCCAGTCACTAATATCCTTCAGCATATCCCTTTGTTAAAATCGACCCCAAACCCTTGATTTTCCTCTCACCCTTCAGGACACCACTCCATCTCATAGCTCTTTACTATTTAAAGTAACCTAATGTTTCCCTAGAAGTTTCTGCCCCAACCACATCTCACCAAAACTTCTGTCCTAATGTCTCTCATATATTCTTCTCACACCGACTTCAATCAAACACTCAGTCTTTACGCTTCCTCATTTACTGTTGACCATGCTCTTCCTGAGATGGTGTTCTCTTATTTAGATCTGTGTTTATCTCAGGTTCTTTCTGACTGAAATACAGCTCTTAGCCATGCCTCCATGCATCCCCACCTTCTCTCATTGCTGACAACAGGACTCATCCCACAACAAATCACAAACTCCAATCTTCCTTCTAATGCCCAGTTTATTATTCCCCTCCTACAAATGTAGTTTAGTTCTCTTGATGATTTTCTGCATAGAATCCTAAGAAATTACAGCCTTTCTCGATAATACACTTAGAATCACAGAACCATTGAGGTTGGAAAAGACCTCTGAGATCATCTGGTCCAACTGCCCACCTACCACCAATACTGCCCACTAAACCACATCCCTCAGTGCTACATCTACATGTTTCCTGAGCACCTCCAGGCATGGTGACTCCACCACCTCCCTGGGCAGCCCGTTCCAATGCCTGACCATTCTTTGGAGAAGTTTTTCCTAGAACCCACCTAAACCTCCCCTGGAGCAACTTGAGGCCATTCCCTCTTGGACAAACTCTCACCATGTGATACCTTGGTTAGACTGCCAGCCTTACTCTTGGTTTCCTTTTTACCCCCTCTTCCTCTACTTGATAACACACATTTCCAAAGCAGCATTGGTTTCCTGATGCCATGACCGTTCATCTGGCTTGGGCCAGCAGGCTTGGCTGAAACCAATGAAGCCAGAACCACAAAAGTCACAAGTTCCTGTGGCCGACTACTTATATGTCTCTATGTTACCTCTTCACAACTGTACAGAGCATTTTAGGACTCAGTTGTCATCTCTATCACTTGACCTCAACAATTCACAATATGTATTTGATACCTTTAATTTACTTACTCCATCATACTGTTTGGAAATCCATAACTAGAAGATGGAGTGGATGTGCATTAGCAGGCCAGTGGTAGACAGATGTGCTTCAGGTGTCCTTACAAGCAACATTTCCAGAAGTGCAAATAAGCCTATTCAGGCCTCTTCCGTGATCACACTTTTTGACAGATCAGCTAACATTACTTACACAATTTAAAGTAAATATCAGTTGAAAACCTATTTTGCCTTACAATTGTGCACAGGTAGATGGGAAGAAGATCCTGACTTTGCAGGGAGATAGGAAATATTAGTGAGAGCCATGACATCTGCAGTTCAATTCCCTCTCTTAGGGGCCACAGAATTCCCCCCAAGTTTTCCTATTAACAAAGGCTGTTTGAACAAACTTGGCTGAAAAACAAAATCCAGTTCAGTACTTTTCCTTTTTTCACTTGCAGTGCTATTTTAAGAACAGTTTTATGGTTACAGTTTAGGCAATGGCTAAAACGGAAGGGAAAAAAAGTTACAGTATGTTTCATTAGGTTTATATGCCTTGCCCATAACTCTCTTTGACACCATGATATCACCATGCTCTCATGCATTTCTAGTGACACCTTGATATCAGCTGTGTAAAACTGCATCTCTAACATTTGAACCAGGAAATAAAAAAAAGAGGGAGGGGAACTTCATTTTGAAAGAGTATTATTCTAATGACAGCTATAATTTTAGTGATATTAATCTCATCTAGTAGTGAGAGTCTCCACAATTCTTCTGCTAATTGTTAGATTTGTGAACGCATCCAAGGTCAACCTTCGCCAGAACAGAAAGTAGACCTGTGTCTTTCCGTGCCCTCCTCCCCACCATTCCACTTTCTCCACCCTCTCTCCTTCCTGCCATGAACATGAGTTTGCTTCCCCTGATCTCCACATGATTTCCTCATGATATTTGTTACCCCTTCCCATACACAATTTTTGTGGCCCCTCCCTGCACACATTCGGGGAATAGACAACACCCTTGTTGTCCACGCTGCTGCTCCCCACCCAGCCACACGTGCCTTCTGTTCTGCACATCACCGTGCACGCAGGCCACTTGTCCAACAAAATGCTGTGCTCCTTTTCACAGAATCATTAAGTGTTGAAAAGTCCTCCAAGATCTCAACTCTGGCTCATCTGTCTCCTCAACGCAATGCCCCAGCACTGCAAACAGTTGTCAGCCCAGCAGACTGTGTGGCAAGTCACTGGCATCTGGCAGGTTGTCACCTTACCACGCACCAGCAGGACTCCCATGCTCAACATTGCTTGGCCATAACTAACCAAGCCAGCTGTTTCACAGCCGCTTTACAGTAGAACTCTCTTCCATCCATGCTGTGCTAACTCTCATCCATGCATGCTATTGCTATTCCACCTCTCCGCAGACCTGGTATTTCCAAAGCTGTCAAATCCTCCCCTTTAACAGCTCTCTGGTTCTGGCTGCCTGGAAGACTGTGTCATACTGTCTGGAACAGATCCATGGTGTTTAAGACCTTTCTTGGGCAACAGACAATCTGCTTTGACAGTTCATCGTTTCACCTCTGTGTCCAGTAATAACTGTGAAAAGGAAATGTCATAAAGGGAAATAGTATTTGTCTATGTGCAGATTGTGACAATTGGGGAATATTAGCTTCGAGTGTCTGCTCCAGTACGTTCATGTGTGACTCATTACAGGGGGGAATCAGGAAAAACTCCTAAAGAAATCATGCAGAAAAGAAAAAAATAGTAACAAAAAAGCCCAAATGAGTAGCATCCCTCTAAACAAATAGCCATGTTTATACCTGTAGGGAACAAGAAATTAAAAGACAGGAAATGAGTGGCTGTAGAACTGGAGGCCTCCATGTCATACTGCAATAGGCACGTGGTGATGCTTCACATTGGGATTCCCATACCTTGCTCAAAATGACTGATAAAAAGAGGTCTGCTTCTCCAACCCTGTTACTGCTGTGACAGATTGCTGTCTGAGATGGCAGCTCACTTCCTGTGCATTCATTAATCATTAGCTCCTTCTGTGGTATGTGTGGCCATGCACATACCAAGGGTCCAAACTCCAAGCACTCAAGATGGTTCAGAGGGAGGCCACAGGAGGCCCAGACCGACTGCATTTTGGAATGCAGCCCTCACACCAGGCCTGAGAGCGGGCACACACATGGAAAGTCACAGGAGAGCTCTCAGAGTAACTGCAAGCTGCCTAATCCTCCAGAGAGCACAGAAAATTCTCCTCCAGTCAACTTCAAAACAGCAGGTATACAACTTGTGTGTTCTGCCTGTGGTTCTTTAACACCCAAAAGGTTGAAGACTGCATCTTCACCTGGGGACAAGTGCTTAACTTTGGGACTCAAAACCCGAAGACAACTTCCTCCCCAGAACAGAGCTGGTGACAGCTGGCCATTCATGTTGGGCAGTTTATGCAAGCTCTTCCTTCAGTTGTCACGTATTGGTACTTAGATTCAAGAGTCTCAGAGAAAGCCTGGTTTGAGGAGCTCCAGAAACCAGCAGACACACCAGAGGATACAGCAGAGGGGCACTTGCTCAGACACCTGTGCACCTGTCAGTGACTAGTTGCTGTGCCTGCCAGTGATATACTGTGGGAGTGGGCATGGAAGAGCCCAGGAAATTAAATCGCTTTGGGAATGTTATTTATTTATAATTACTGGGTTTTTTGTTGTTGTTGTTGTTTTGTTTTGTTTTTAAACACCAGTTAGGAGATTCTTGATACAGGAAGTGTTGGTATATTAAGCTCACATTTCTGCTACTGAAAGGATTCTCTGGTCTGACTTTTACAGGAGATGTTTTGACAACAAAACTGTGCAGCTATGATTAGCCTGATAAAAGGGAGCCAGAGTTGGAGTATTGATGGTATGTGCATCCAGGATCTAGTTACAAAATGGGCTTTTAACCACATTCTCCCTTGTGAATTTGTGTTATCAGAGGCCATCTTAAAGGAAAAAAAAAAATAGTAAGACAGACAACCTTTCTTTTCTGTTTTATGTGGATATGTTTCTTGCATTTCTTTATGTTTATGAAAAATGAGACATTAATAACCTTGACCAGAACCACACACTGAGCAGACAACATTGTGCAAGCTTTGCCCCGAGCTCCACGCACCTCTGTCAGTGCTGAGAGAAGCAGCAGCAGTCAGCCTGCCTGATAGGGGACCCCGGCCTGGTGCTGGCCCCGTGAGCAGAGCCCACAAGTCCAGCAGCATATCGAGACCTAAGGATTTTTAAACCTTCTCCTTTCTTTTTTTTTTTAATAACCTAATTTATTTTGAGAATATAATCTCAGAGCTGATTAGCTAGCGTACTAAATCATTGCACTGCCTAACCCCAATAAGCAACCCTGACAAACAATTAACAATAGAAGCACCATTGTAGCAACAAGTGATGGATGGCTCCAGGGTGTAGCTTGGGCCTGGGCTTTGTTCAGAAGAAAGTTGCTGCTGCTAAATAAAGAAACGGGTAGTAAAAGGTGAGAGCGAACAGATCCTATCTGGAGTAAAACTATTCTCTCTCCTTCAGGGTATGTTCCCTCATAGCAGTGAGCATCTCAGCAGAGGCCCCAGTGCTTGCAGCAGGCTACGAGCCAGGAGCTGCCATGTACCAGCTCTGCATCTGCACGCTGGGGTGGGAATGCTCATCCAGTTTCCCCTTTTCCACTGTAGACAAACAGGGGCTCTGCTTGTCGCAGGCAGGGCAGCGGGGTGGGTGGCTGCCATCTGCTCTGCCTGCATTCGGGACACAGCCATTGCAGGTGCCCCATGCCCGCCCCTGAGGCTGCTGCACAGGGAAGGATCCCAATGTGGTGGGTCGGAGCCTCCCAGCTTCCTCTCTGCTTGCTCCCTTGCAGAGTCTGATGACGCCTGCAACTGCACTTTGTGGACGTGTAAAAACTCTGAATGTTGAGAAAATGGAGTTCTTTTAGGCACTGGATTATTAAAAAGAGAGTACCTGGCAGCGTAAGGAAGTTCAGTTCTAAATCTCTACAACAGTGCTACACAGCCCTGTTGCACTGACTGAAAGAAAGAAAGAAACCTCTCTGATTTCTGCCTGTTATCAGTGACAAAACCTGGAGAGTCGTCACAGCTAAACAGAACTGACAATTGCTTCATCCCATGAAGAAAGACACAAGCTGGCTCTGGCCATCAGGATTCATCCCAGGCACAGTGCTCCTGAGTCGTGGCTGAGAGCCAGGTTTCACCTGCAGACATCTTCATATACATCAAGAAGGCTGGGTTTCTTTTTAACCCTTGCAGACAACAGTTTCAAGCACATTTTGACTTCCAAAGACTATTTCCTGATTCCTTCTTCTCTGATATTTCTAAGCATTGTTCCAAGCATTGTATTAATTTACCCATAACTTGTTGATGTGCTGCTAAGAGAAACAGAACCATCCATCATAACATCTCATACCGACGTTATGATGCAGAGATCATAAATCAATAAATATAAGGAGATAGTACAAAAAAGGTGGATGCATATGCACTGTAACTAAGTAAAGGTGAGTTAGCATGGAGCACTGGAAAGACCACATGGATGGAAGGACCATTTAAGGTCTATGAACATCTTACGTAGTGATTAAAATGTTTTAAAAACGTTGCCAAACAAGACAAACTGCCCTTCTGTAATCTGCCCAGGAATGTTATTTTATGCACAGTGCGCATGTGCGCGCGCACGCTCACTTATATCTGGGTCACAATTTTTTAGCAGCAGAACAAGAAGATATTGATCAGCCCAGTAACTGATTTATCTTTAATTTCTAAGGAGGCTGTGCCATTTTCTGCTCTCACAGAAACTTCAGACAACAGTTGGCCTAGCCTTGACCTACCCCATACCCTGTGCTGAGCTAACCAGCCACCACGGCAGTGCCGGGTCACACAGAACAACTGCGGTGTTGGAAATGCAGAAGGGGCAGAAATGGAGTCTAAAGAGCTCCTGAGCAGTGTTGGTGTGCCAGACGGCCACAGCACGAAACGGGATGAAGCTGGGAGGCAAACTGAAAATGACCTCCCTGTTCTTTTTGTGATCAGAGGCTAAACTGGTGAGGACATTTGCTCTCCAGAGTAGGTTTTGTGTCAAGATGAGATGCTTGAGACTGTTTGTGCCCATTTCTGCTCAAGGACTATTGAATCAATGAGTCCAATTGCACTAAAAGCAACAAAGCAGGCAATGAGCCCCTCTCCTCCCCCGTGTGCCACTGATACCTCTTCTGATCCCTCCTCAGCAGCAGCATTATGGCTCACGTGTAGGAGTTTGCACTGCGCTACCCCTGAGGAGCTCAAGCTGTGGAGCGGGACACCACTGAGCAAGAAATAAAGACGTAGAAAACATCTGCTTTATGTACAAGGGTGACACGCATGGAGCACACGGATATTTCTTCGCAGAAATGAAAGCGCGTTACACGGCTGCTCCACGCCGCACCGCCGCACCCACCGTGCTGGCCTTGTGCCTGCCAGAGGCGGGCCAACACCTCGGCACGTGCTCGCTGCAGGAGCACGCAGCGTGCACAGCGCACCGCTGCTCGGACAACCTCCTCCTGTCGCACACCTGTCTGCATCCCCTCCCCTCCTTCCCCCCNCCCAGCCCCCGCCGCCTCCGGGGCCGCCCGCAGCTGCCGGGGCTGCTGCTCCGCGCCGCGCCCGCAAGGTGGCGCCGTAACAGAGCGAGCGGGCGGCGCCGCACGCCCCGCCCCAACCTGCCCGGCCGGGTCCCGCTGCGCCCCGCGCCCGGCTCCGGCTGCAGCCCGCGGTGGGTGTAAAGGCGACCTGGGGCCAGCCGGAAAGATGGAGAAGAGGGGAAAAGAGAAGAGAGCAGACGGAGCGAGGCGGGAGAGACGGCCGGGGCGGCGATGAAGGAGATCGCTAAGAGCCCTCCGTGCCCTTTCCCTGGGGCAGCCTCGCCCGCAGCCCTCATTCTGCCGCCCCGCCGCCGTCCTCGCTTTTGGGGCGCCCCGCGGGGCTGTCTGCGCGGCTTTCCAGCGCGGATCCCGGGAACGTTGTATTACTTTTTGTTTTGTTTTCAGAAAAACACTATCAGCAGAACAATTCCAGCACCACACCCCTGTTATCATGTAGGTAACCTCCCTGTTAGAAATATTTTAAGTGGATAATAAAATAGCCACCACATCCGCGCAAATTCCCGCAACGAGGAGCGTCCCGTGGGGCCGGGGCATCCCGCGGACACGCGGCACTCCCCGCTCCGCCGCGTCGCCGGGGCCGTCCCTATCGCTGTCATCAGCGGAACCGACGGACGGAGTGGGAAAGGCGCTCCAGGTGCACGGACGGGGCGCGCAGTTGGCAAAGGGCACCGTTCTTGCCCGCTGCGGGCGAAGTGCAGCCGCCGCCCGGTGCGAGGATGCTGCGAGTGCCCGGGGCTCGCCCCGCGCCGCTCCACTTCGGCCGGGCAGCCGGGAGGGAAAGGAGCGGCGAGTTACGCGCGTGGAGGCAGAGCGAGGGGAGGAGCGTGGGGCCGCTGCGAGAGCATAAAACCGGCCCGAGGTGCTGAGCGGCCCCGGAGCGGGCGGCCGTCGCGGGTCAACTTCAGTTCCTGCCCCGTGCCGGCAGCAGCAGCGGGTGCGGTGCGGGCCCGGCACGGCGGCCCCATGCCGCCCGGCGCCCCGCGGCCAACAGGGCGCACCGCCGGGGCAGCCCACGGGGAGCCCCCCGGTGCCACCCCGCCGCGTCCCCGCCGCCTTCCCCCGGGCCGTGCCCTTCGGAGGAGCCGTGCCCTCCGCCCGAGGAGGATCGCTGTGAGCCTCCTGGCAAGCAGGTGATCTGTTTGCCATTTCTCGTTACCCTTCTTCCCACCTCCCCCGCCTTTCTTCCCCCCCGGCTGGACAACTCCCTCCTTTGGAGAACACGCCCAAGTAGCTGAAGAAGAGAGAAAGGGAGGAAAAGAAAAAAAAAGAGAGAGACAAGGAGATAGTTAACATTGAACCTGGGGGGAGAGCCCGGAGCCACCGGCGCTCAGGAGGATCCCGCAGCCCCGTACATCGCCGGCAATAAAGCGCTGCGTGTGACAAGCATACAAATCCGGGAGCGAGGGAAAGGCGGCGAGAGAGGGGCAGAGCGGAGCCCCGCGGGGCCATGCTCGGCGGCCCCGGGCAGACCCCGGCAGGCAGCGGCGGGCGGTGCGGGGTGCGGCGGGAGCTGCCCCGCTCGGGCGCGCTGCCGTGACCTGGCCCGGAGCGGGGAGCGACCCGGCCCAGCAGCGCCGCGGGCATCATTTCGCATGTTGGGCTGAGACACGGCAAGCAAGGAATATGAACAGGAAAACAAGGCGCTGGATTTTCCACATCTTCCTGAGCCTGGGGATTGTGTATATCAAGATCGGGTAAGTAACTTTTTTTTTTTTTTTTCCTTTTTTTTTTTCGCCTTTTATAACAATTGCGCTCCCTCTCGCTCTCAGCCTAACCTGCCCAGACCTGTTACTATTTAACTCGGGAAGTCTCAAAAAACCCGGTGGCGGTGATCACGATGATTTTGTAAGAGACAGGTAGAGCCCTCGCGCCTCTGAGCGACCCTCGGGGCGCAGCCCGCTCGGGGTGAAGCGGCGGCCGGGCACTGAGCGGAGGGGCCCGACTCCTCCCGTGCCCGGCGCGGGGTGCCCCGGCCGCCCCCGACCCACCGCTACCTGCGCTCGGGGCGGTCCCGCTCCCACGCACGGAACGCCGCACGCGCGGGGCAGCAGCGGGTGGCGGCGCTGCCCTCCAGGTGCGCCCGGCCGCGGGGCACGGAGCGTGGGCTCTTCCCCTCCCTCTGACTGTTCGACGGGAGAGTTAGAACCCTCCCAGCCCGGTGCTTGTGCGTGGCCCGGGCACGCAACGCTGTTGCACGCGCTTGAATTTACGAATGAGGAAGTTGGGTCCCGTTTTGGCAGGAGCCCACGCGCTCCTTATCTCTGCTTTAGCTGGGGAGAGAGCGAGGGAGAGGGAAGCGACAGGGGGAAAGGCGGGGGCTTTCCGGGGGCACCTGCCGGCGCCGGGCTCTGCGGCACCGTGCCTTGTCTGCCTCCGGCACGAGCGTCCCCGCAGCCACCTCGGTCTTCTGTCGTTGCAGGGGTTTTTCCTCTGTGGTGGCCCTGGGAGCCAGCATCATCTGCAACAAGATCCCAGGTCTCGCGCCCCGGCAGCGAGCGATCTGCCAGAGCAGGCCTGACGCTATTATCGTCATCGGGGAAGGGTCCCAGATGGGCATCAACGAGTGCCAGTTCCAGTTTCGCAATGGGCGCTGGAACTGCTCTGCCCTGGGAGAGAGGACCGTCTTCGGGAAGGAGCTGAAAGTGGGTACGTTGCCCCTCTACTAGCTGTTGGCCAGCCCCCATCCACGTGGCACTGAGAGGGCAAGCACTGGGGGGCACGGGCACGGCCGTGGGAGTTGGGAGAAGGCAACCTGCACGCACTGCTTGTGTCTGCGTACGTGAGGATGTGTAAGAGGTGCTTGGTTCTGGTTAAAGGCAGAGGTCTGAGACTGAATTCTGAGTGGGGCTAGAGTTGCAGTGCCTGTGGTTTCTACCTCCTGGGACAGAGGTCCAGCAGTCAGTCTCATCATGGGAGATTTCTACTGCGTGAAATAGTGACTCTGTAGTGACGCCCACCAGGAAGAAGTGGGCATGCTGCAGTTTGATGTCAGGGTGTTTGCAAAAGGGCTGTTCCAATCAACAGCTAAAAGATGCCATTTCCATCTTTTGCAATTGTTGCAACAGTACAAAATATATTGGAATTATTAACTAAAATGGCATCAGAAATGATACTCAGGAGTACCTGAGGAAGCAGAGCTAAGGCTAAAACTCTCATGGCCCTGTACTACAGAACAGAGGACAGGGTAGAGGAGCTTACTCAATATTTGTTGATTCCACAGCACTTAAAGCACAATTGAGAGGAAAAGTATTTTCCAAATACAGGTATAGTCATTTTCAGGGCCACAACTGAAAGTCGATCACTTACGATATGCTGTTCCACATCCAGAAGATGAAGCTGGGATCTGTGGTTTCCAGCCTTGAGGTCTCTTTGTCTCCTCTCCATCTGGAAGGTAGATACAAAAACCACAGAGCCAGTGAAGCAGCGCTTTGTGTGATGGAAAACACGGATATTCTGTGAGAACCCCAAAACTGTTCTACAACGGTTGTGGCTTTTGGCATATGGGGAAACCCTCTGGACTGGACTGGCTTCCAGGTGCCATTTAGTCATATATGGACAAATAGCAGGTCCTGGCCCTAGGACCCCATTCCTGGCATTCTTGCAAAGAGACAGTATTGCCACTCTGCTTGGGAAAGCCCAAGAATGTTTGGCATTAACTGAACGCTATTTAATCACGTGTGCACATTGATAGGCATATTTTCCAATACCTTCAGGTACTTAAGGAAAGAACACAAAGAGAGAGAGGAAAAAAAAATACAGCTAAATTTTAAAGTCTGGTGAGCTTTCAACACCTGTGATAATCAAACACAGTGAGTCAAGTAGGGTACGTGAAAACCACACTGCCCAACATTGTGAAATATCTGAAAATGGACCATTTATTCAGATTAGCTCATGCTTTCTGTTCCTTGAGCTGAACTGTTCCTGTCAGTGATCCATGCAAGTATTTGCCACTTAAGTCGGTGAAGAGTCCATTTGGATGGCTGACAGGTTTGGGCTCATTTAGTCTAAGAGTAAAATTCCCTTAAGCACAAAATGTGAGAAGGATTTCTTCTCTAGCAAATCATAAAAGTGCGGAGTTATTGTGGTCTGTTGTATAAACAGGCACTCTGTTCTTCCACCCCTCCCAAAACTGAATTATTTAGCTAGTGGGATATATTTAGGTCCTTTTAAAGAAAGTCAATATTGAAGGAAGTAGACTTTGATCTGTCTTTGAGGTGATAACTCTTAATACATTCTATCTATCCATTACGATGCTAAGATGGATAGGGCAGATTCCTTGCTGGTTTCAGAACGGAGTCAAGTGTTGAACATCATCCAAATTATAAAACTCATTTAAGGAATAAGCAAAACTTCAAATTTAAACAGCTTGTGCATTTACTTTTAAAAATAACATTCAATAAAAGTCACAAAGGGTTTGAGATCTGCAGTAGTGAGTCATACATGCATGCATGGTGCCTCAAATTCTAGGGCCCTCTAACTCCATGAAATCCTGCATGAACTGCTCCTGCTCAGGTTGTCTCCTTGTTCCTCTGCTCCTTTTCTATCAGCATGTGTAGAGACCTATAATATCTGACACAATCAACTTTCTATGTCTTTAAGGAAACATATCCCCTTCCTAGATTTCTCTCTTTGAATCTCTATGTAGGGGTATGCTTTGGGTTGCCAGGTACAGAAATGGAGGCTAACATTTGATTCTGGTTAAGAAGGGTAACCCCTAGGTGCCACAAAACCAGAAGTCAAATCAGGTGCCCTCAAATAGGAGATGAGGTGCACGTGTCTTACCCTAAACAAGGGACAGAGGTGTGCAATGTAGAGAACCACGTACCCTATAGGATATACTTGAAACTACAGGAACAAGTCAGGTCACCATTAGAGCAAATGCACTGCACCCTTCTCTCTCTCTCTCTTTTTTTTTTTTTTAATTATGATTTCAATTAGCAGCAACTAATGCATCAGCACCTTCTGTAGCATTCAGAGGCTGGCAGTGTTTCCCAGCCAGCTGCACCCTTGCAGCAGTTACCTTGGAGGTGCACCGGGTACCTTTGTCTTGTTGCTGGCGATGGGATCGGGGCACATGACCTCATCCCACTTGCTCCGTTGGGCGGCTGCGCTGGGACGAGCGGCACTGATGCACTTGCTCTAAGATTAGGCTATGACTTCAGAATGACAGTAATGTGGCTCTCCTTGCTGCTGAGCGCGTGCAACAAGCAAATCCTAATATCAATTTGGGAGGATGTGCTTAAGTAACTCTTATGCTAATAGGATTTGTGTGTGTTCGTCCATGCAAATAAGTTACCTTGGATACCGCATATTCCTGTGAACTATTTCCCGGCCCATGATTCTGATGGCACTCTGAGCCACATCTCTTCAATACCAGATGTCATTACTTTCACCTTTACTGGGTGATCTAGTTTATGAATGCTATGCAAACATACCCAAATTATTCAGGTTCTCTCCCTCGTGCTGCTGGGTGATTCTGGAGGCCTAATTGCTCCCAGTGGCACTGCCCCATGGGCTGAGGGACCTTGGCACTCCTTCTCTCCTTTTCTCTGTTTCTCTTCTCCCATTTTAAAAATGGTGACAGGGATACTAGCCTTGGGGAAACCCTTTGAAGTCTGCAGAAGGAAAGCATCAAACAACATTTTCCTTTTCTTCTCTGTAGCATAAGTGTATGTGTATTTTAACAAATTTACATTTAACCTGTCTTCCAGTGATGATTTAGATGTAGAGTTACAGTTATTTAATCATCACTTAAGTTCATCTGTACTTCATACAGAGTGTCCCCACTCATTATAGCCTGCTTCCAACTGACACACCATCTATACACTCTGTTTCTTGTGTCATTTTATCTGGTTTGTCCTTCAAAAGAGAGATTCTTCCATACTGACACACTGTGGATATCTTATCACGACAGCTGGTGGCAACAGTGCCAATAATGTGAAGAGAAAGAACAGTAAAAGTGACATCAGTTTACTCCAGAGTTGGTCCACTTACAACAGGAAATTATCAAATTGCAATCAAGGTTAACGCGAGGAATTTTTCTAGACAGTTCTGTAGAAATCTTATTAATAATGTAAAGTCACAAAGAGAATTTTTAAATAACCACAGAGATGATGCAATGTTTCAATTATGGAGACACTTGAAACCAAGTACATTTGTGACAGCGGTCAGCACTTTTCCCAAAGACAGCCGCAGTCAAAACCCAAGGTTTTAAAGCAGGATAGACAAGAAAACTCCCACCCACCCCTGCCCAGGTAAAATACACTTCAAAGCCAGAGTACATGGGCAACCAGAAGTGCCTTTGACAGAATCTGCTTGTCAGCTTTGGGCTCAGATGGATCCCAGGAAGAGCAGGTGTTATGGTGAGGGCTGCATCATTCATCCTGCAGCCATCCTGCAGCATGCTGCCAGGTGCTCAGCAGTAAGTTCACCACTTGTGGCAGTGGTGCACCAGGGTACAAGCAGGGAGTAGCTAACTCAATAATTCCTTCAGGATAGCCAAACTTTTCGTGGCAGGTGGAGGGAAAAAGGGCAAAGCTGTGTCCTGTGGTCATAACGGAGAATTGCTGTCACTGTTCAGTGAGACTCGTACGAGAATTTTCCAATACAAACTGTTTGACTGCACGCATACAAAGTGACAGAGTAAACTAAGAACTCTATATCAGTGCAGATCTATGAGAAGAAAGATGGCACAACCCTGTGGAAGCTTTCATGTGCCCTGCATGGGAGAGGCTGAAAGGAATCATCCAGTGGATGAAGATACAGAGGTGGTCCCTGAAGAACCTTACAGCAAAACTGGTTTCAACCAAGTATTCATCCTGGTCTTACTAAAGTCCATCGGTTCTTTGGTTTCTTTTACATTAGAAAGCTTTTCATTATAACTCCCTGGTACCTCCACCTATCTGATGTTGCTCACGTCAGTAAGGCTGAAATCAAAAGAAGGCTCCACGTGACCTAACTGGCCTTAAAACTCTGGGCCCAGCAGTGCAGCTCAGCACCAGCCTGCACTGTGGGCAATGCCTTGGCTCAGGAGTCATTGCAGACATATCCAGATGTACACATCAGTACTGGAAAGGCTGTTAACATTTCTTAATACACTCTACTTTTAGCAACTATCCCACAAGCTAAACTCTGTTGAGCTTGCTCAGCAGCTTCCAGTTAGGAAGCATCTCCTCTGCTAGTGTCCAAAAAGAACAAGTACTCAAGTACTTGCTCATTGTCCTTTGTGGTCTTGTCTGGTTAAAAGAAAGATAACACAGTCAAACCTGATTTTGCCATTGTTATAAAGATAGAAACTTTTGAAAAGATCCTAGTACAGGTGTGTTCAAAAAATGGTTTCATCCTTGGTCATTGTGTAGAGCTATTTTGTTTTAAGTATTGGTATAACCTCTTGTGTTGGGTTTTAGAGAGTCTGACACTTTAAGCTACAAAATAACACAACTTGGGGACAACCACAGGTAAATCAACATGGAAATACTTGCTGTTTTCATACTGCACAGATTCTCTGTGCAAGTCTGTGGGACAGCAGGCAGTGCTGCTGCACTACCCAAAGAGGTCAATATTTGAAGAGAGTTTGAAAAATTCAGAACCAGTGGCTAACCCTGAGATACATGAAAGCTCTGAGATATGAAGAAAATAAATATTGTAATTATCAGGAATCTTTTTATCTATTCAAGCAGGGCCAGGATTTGCATTTCTGTGCAAAGTTTCCAACCCCTGAAACCAGTTCCTAATGTCAATATCTTGCACGTGAACAGTTATTTGCAGGCAAAACAAAGGCCATGCTGAAATATGGCCTGAGCATCCAAACCCCAGCATGCTGCTCTATGCCAAAAAGTCAATCTTTCTAAGCAGGGACTGTCACGGTAAGATAAAACATTGCCCCAAGGTCACTGTAGTTGGAATTCCCATCAGAAGGTTTTCATACCTGCCTTCAGACGTGTCTTGTGAGTACATGTTTCAGAGAAACAAAAAGATTACATTTCCTTAGAAAGGCAGAAGACTCTCTCCTCCTGCGGGGTCAGTACGTGGGCTTTTCCAAAAGGACTTGGTGTGGAAGGATCAAAGCTGTCTGAAAAGGGGAAACTGCTGTTTGAACCCCAAGATCCTGGCTGTGATTTTGGTAACGCATGTACCCTGAACAGTAACTTTACAAGCTTAAAGATGATATTTTAAGAAGTAGATACTGTCTCTGGGCTGCCTTTGCTCTAAGAATCTCCTGTGTTGGTGAAACAAACTTGTGAAAGTGGGCACTAACTAACCCCCTCAAAGACTGAAATGTCTTTTAAAGCAATTCTAGTTATTTAATGTGTGGGCACTAATATTTTCAGAGAGCATTCTTCCAATTTATAGGGAACTGTCATTTTTCTTTCAAGAGAGTACAATATTTTAAGGGCACCAAACCACTCAAAACATTGAGTGATTGAGAGGAGGAAGAAAAAAAAAAGAAGGTGATATTTCAACGATTTTAAGTTACTATTTGTATCACTCACAAATGTTGGGTTAAAGAAAGATCTTGAAAAAACAACCAAATCTCTAAGACCATACATCGTCTATCAAGAAAGGAGGAGGCACACCCCAAAGCAGGCAGAGGATGAGTTCTGTTCTTAGTTTTTACTCATTATGAATTATGTCCTCCATAGAGAGAGGTGAAGTAATGTTAGCTATGGCACATAATTGGCAAGGTGTGTTGTATTTTCCATCTTTATATTTTCACAATCATATTTCAGCTCATGTCACTGCAGATAACTCCCTCTTTGACCCTTTGGCTTTAAATAGCAGAAAATACATCCCATGTTTTCCAGTGAGATAAACAGAAATTTGTCTTTTTTATTTCACAGCTCAGTCAATTTACGATCAGGGCCAAGCTGTTTAGCAACACACGGAAGAGGTACCCAATGGATGAGCACTTGCTGCCTTCCTGCAAGTCAAGCGTGCCCCATGTCTTGAAGGCTTAGGCCCTGTTTCCCGTGCACCACCAAATTATTTTGCTTCTTCTTAAAAACAGCTTCTCATTTTTAATTGGCATGATTGAACTTTTTTAATAAGCTGAAAATATTTGGAGATCACATGGAAAAAAATTAAGCTAGCTGAATTAATACCAGAATGCAGACTTCTCTTTGAACTAATACACAGGTGCCTGCTGATCAACTAAACATATAAACATGAGCAAAGATATGCTTGTGAGCGTTGCAGGATTAATGCTCCAAGGTATGCATGAGTTGTACATAATTCTGCTCAGTGACAGGAGAACCACCTGTGCTGGTAATATCTACATTTTCACTTATCTGAGATAGTCTTCTTCCCCTTCTGACACCTGATTGCCTGTGGCCTGGGCAGATCTCATTAAAGAGCTTGGGGTTGTCCCATGCTGTCTAGTGAGGGGTCTAAAGACAAGACTGCAGTGCTTTGGAGGACAGATTGCACTGTGGAGTGGATTTGCAGAAGCACTGGAAGTCATGGGTGCCATGCTAACACCAAAACAAAACAACAGAGCTGCAACACACTGTTCAGTAAGGGAGAGGGGATTTGTTTGCAGTGGGCACAATGTGTACATTGTGTAAGTCCAGAAAAGGCAGAAAGAACAGGGGGATATTAGTGTCCAACACGTGAAGTACAGCCTCTGTGCATGCCCAGCACTGAAGCATGCATTCACACTGCTCTGGATGGGGAATGGAGCCAGGCAGATGTCAGCACCCAGCTTGTGCCAGCCAAGTGCTGATGGGTGGCAGTGGTGCCTTGGGCACAGGGTGCCTGTCTCTGTCCTGGCCAGCCCCAGCACATCCCCACTGAGCTTCAGCTCAATAGTGCCACACTTATATCCAGCAGTCCTGCCATGGTTGGAAAGCTCTGTGGGATCACCAGTCTTGGGAGGGATGGGACAGCCTCTGAAAGCCTGCCAGACCCCACTCTGAAGTTTCTCATGTCTGAGTTCAGCTTGTGCACTCAGCCTTTGCTTGTTCTAGGCAATAGAAAGGCTGAGCCATTAGGGAGCTGGAAGGATGGCTTGCTCACAGACAGCTTTGGGACTGTCCTCCTTTCCCCCCTTGCTTTCTGTAGGTTTTTTCAGCAATTTATGCGGAGCTGACAGCACAGGTAGATTGCAACCACCTCCTGGCAGCTCAGGTTGTGCTGATCCTGCACAAACACTCTTTAAATAGATTAATAGTGTTTGTGATCATGACTTATACCGCTAAAATCAACTGATTTGTTTGTTACATGCATTTAAAAAATACTAATTTTTATTTTCTTTTTTAAGTCATTAGATTTAAAATAAGTTGAAGAATGAACTTAATGGGAATTGACTGTAGGATGAATTAATCTCTGGGTCTCCACCCAATGCTGCTAGCTAATGGGTCAGGCGATTGTTGAAGAGACAGTTGTAGCTGTTCATGCCAACGAGGAACATTTTATTTAAACTACTTCCAAAAGGTCTTTCCTGATCTCACTACTGAAAACATACAGTGTACTTTTCCTGCTACTGTCTGACCTTTCCAGCCAGCTAGAGAAGGTAATGACTGCACATTAGGGTTTTCCTGCGCCCTTTCAGTTACATAAAAGAGAGAAATCCTTGACACTGCTGTCAGCCCACTGACTAAGGTCTGTTTTTACTAGGGAAGAACTGTTTTGCTTGTTCTGGTCATTGGCCAATGTGGGCTGAATGTCTCACAGCACATGGTGCATTGCTGTCAGTTCTGTTCCCTTTACCCTTTCCTTATCCTTTATTTTCCTCCCATCCCTGCAACAGCTTGGCAGAAGCACACATTTGCACTTTATCTCCTGCTTTGCTAGCTTTCTTCATTCTCCTGAAACAGGAGTGCTCTACCCTTCTATTTAGTATTTTGTGATGCGACAGACACCATTATCTTCAGCTAAAATACGTACAGGAGAATCTGAGAAGCTCAGTATTGCGTTGATATCAAAGCTCACAATCAGATCTTGAATTTTTTACTGAATTTTAAGATGAAAATCAAGGCACAGATGCACACAGAACATTTAGGCTGAAAATAAACCAGAAAGGAAATAAAGAAGGGTCCAATTATTCCCCCAAAGTTCTGTCTTCTACAGATTGTATTGGATCACTTACAGAACTGTTCATCTTTGGGAACCTGGAATGGATGAGGTTGTGCCTTCCAACCTCTGTGTGTGCTGAGACTAGGCTGGAGCAAGACCTCCCTTGTCGGCATCCCCAGGATAACAGAGAGCTGTAAGGAGCATGCTAAAGTGGTGCTTTCCATTGAGATCCTCTGCCAAAATTAGAAGTACAGCACTAGTATTTGTAATCTAAAATTGGCAGGAAGACATGTTTTCTCACGTTTGTTCCATTTGGTAACAAAAATCGTGTTACGCTAGAACAGCATGACAGACAAGGTTCAGAGTGAACTATGCCTACACCTAACCTATATGCTGATGCTTCTAGGAGCTAGAGAAAAAGCTTAAAAAGGTGAGTGGTTTATGGAAAGCAGGCAGTCCGATGCAGATGTGATGAGCCCGTTCCTCCATGAGCCACTTCATCAATACTGCACAAGTGCCGAGGTGCTTCCTACCTCTTTCAGTTCCTCCAGGCACTTTCTTTGTTTACCTGCTCATCTCCTAACTGCTAGTTTTGAAAAGCTGCTACATTTTTTCTCCCCAAAGAGAACAAACTTATAAAATGGATTGATTTATGTAAAATATTTTATGATCAATCTTGAAAATGCATTCTGATCCTGACTGTGCTAGCTTCATATCCTCTGCATTGTGTTTTGTATCCCACTATGAAGCAGAACAGCTTCAACTTTACAACAGTGAGGTTTTAAATAATCTCCCAGTAGTTTTTCATTCTTACCTTGAAAAGAACTTTTGCTAGGTTAGAAATCATCCACTCAAAGGAAAAACAGAACCAAGTGCAAATTTCAACTCAGAACCATTTTCTGATGCAGTCCCACTCTTGCAGTTCTGTGAAATGGAAACCTGGTGTTGTGCATTGCCCCTTTGAGGAGGGGCTTCTGAGCAGAGAAACCTCAACTACTCGTTGTACTCTCCTTGTTTACCAGTGCATTTTTCATTATGCTCTACTTAAAATAGTGAGGATGTTGCTGAAGATAAGGTGGAACAGAAGGAGAAAGATGCCACAGTTGGTCCCTGTGACTTCTGTCTGTGCTGCCCCCGGCCTCTCCTTGTGGCTGCACAGGAGCACTCAGAGCATTGCTCACCTACACTTAAAGCCAAGAGTTTCTGTTCCACATTCAGATCTTCATAAAACACCACTAGCTCTAGAAAGCCTCATCTGCCAAGTCCACAGTTACAGTTCAACATTTTATTATTTACTTTGGGGAATCCTTTGACGGTGTCTAATTCCTGACTACAAGTTCTGTAATAAACATGGCCATATTTCTAGGTTGATTTTAGAAAAGGTTGGATATGGTTGTACCACTTTCACTCCCCAGTTGCACCTGTTTTCTTTTTATTTGCTTCATGAGCTCGAGTATTTCCCTCCCCTTTTGCTAAGGAGAGTTCAGTTTGACTACTTCTAATTCCATTTGGAAATGTACATACAAGTTGCCTGAATAATACATTGTCTCCTACTGCCTTATGGAGAACTACCATTTCAGACAGTGAACATCCACAGAAATCAATACTTAGAATAGCAGAGACCTGCTTATGCGTGCAGATTTGCAGTGCTCTAATAATAGCTGGCTGATGTTTGCACTGCAGGAACTTGCCTGTCTCTTCTGACTCATGTCCCCATGTTGTGCCATGCACTTACGGCACTGTTGTCATTTCAGGTAGCAGAGAAGCAGCGTTCACCTATGCCATCATTGCTGCCGGAGTAGCCCACGCCATCACGGCTGCCTGCACGCAGGGAAACCTAAGCGACTGCGGCTGTGACAAAGAGAAACAGGGACAGTACCACAAGGAGGAGGGATGGAAATGGGGCGGCTGCTCTGCCGACATCAGATACGGAATAGGATTCGCCAAAGTGTTTGTGGATGCCCGGGAGATTAAGCAGAACGCGCGGACACTGATGAATCTGCACAACAACGAGGCCGGGCGCAAGGTAGGTCCCCCTGCACCCCTGGGACTCGGCCTGAGGGGCCTGGCCGTGTCCTGCACCGTGCCACGTGCTGCAGTGTGCTCCAGTGCCCAGGTCATGGCATAGTGGGCACATGGGCACCTCTGCAGGGGACGTGAGCTGGTAGGGCCATCTGTCTGCCAAACATTTATCTGAATGTTGCTTTCTGTAGTTGTAAAAAGCGAAAGCAAACAGACATTTTAACTGGAAAGTCAGATGGTTCTTACGCTAAAAAACTCGCCTGCTACTGTGTGGGTGAATGGGATTCCCGTCAGGTTCAGACATGAACTTCTCACTCATTTAAAAAAGGATCATTTTCAACCCAACTGCTTAAACCTTGCTCTTTGTGAAAGGACTACCTCTAAAAGAGAAAAACACTTGAGCACAACGGCCACAGCCTCACTGTTGCACACATTCAGTTAGTGTTTCGCACGGCATTCCTCCCCTTCCCCATGCTTTGGGAGGGGGTGGCTGCCAGCAGCTCTCACAGAAGCAGCACTGGGGAAGGCAGGAACCCAGCAGCCCCACATGCATATGCCCTGCCTGCCCTGGCTTTGCTGCCTTTACCTCTTGCTGTGTGCCTTCATCCAGCCCTGGCCCAATACAGGAGTGATCATCTCGCTGATCCCATCTTCCACAGCCTCCTGCTTTCCTAGCTCTGTTTTACATTTTATGCTGCTTGCAGTTCTGTGCATTAATCCTCATTTTAGCATTATCTTAGTGTGACTTAGAAGCAAATGGGAGAAGGAAGTTAGGAGCAGCAATTAATCTGTGGATACTATTTTTGTTGTGGTAATTACCTGTAGGCTGTGAGACATCTCCACTTTGGTGCATATGCTGGAGCAAAGCGGATGGTATTAAAGATAAGCCATTTCTAACACAAACAGAGGTTGAAACTGTTCTTTTTTGGGTAGTATGACTGTAGTAATTTTATAGGTCGAATTATGTCCTCTGTCCCTGGAGGATTTTGAGCAACCTGTAGATACGGTACTGAGGGACATGGTTTAGTGGGCATGGTGGTGATGGGTTGATGGTTGAACTGGATGGTCATAGTGGTCTTTTCCAGCCTTAATGATTCTATCTTTCTTACACTACCCAGTATCCCAAGTGCTGAGTTCTTGCCCTCTAGAGCAAACATGATACTTCAAACCATCAGCAGCCTTAACAGTGAATACTGAGCATAACTCCAGGGCTGACCATTAATATTGGTGAATCAAATGACCCGGAATTCAGTGAATATACTACTTGGCTTCTGGTGGAATAAAGATGTGTATGGAGGAGCATACAGTGACATACAGGTGACAGCAGTAAAACATTTGCACGAAGTAACACACCAGCCTATAAGGACTGAACATACGAATGGAACGAGCTGCTATCTTCAAAATTGTTTCAAATGTAAAGCCCAAAGATACAGCAAAAAAACCCAACAAAACAACAACAACAACAAAACGTTAGTTTCAGTACTTCATTGCATTTTTAGCTTCATTATCACCTAGGCATGGAATCAGGGCAGAGGAGGAACTGGTCAGTGCAAAAGCAGCCAGCAGCCTCCCCAGGAGACACGAGCTCCTTCTCACATAGGTGTGCACAGTTCTCTTTCCTAAAAGAATATGCCTGGAAGATTCAGCTCTGCACATTGTTATCTGGGAGAACAGTGGCTGTGCTATCTCTGGCGATCTGCCATTTCTCCAGCAGGCTCAGGAACTGTTCTGATCTAGAGATATTTCTACGCTTCTTCCTGCATCCCTTACAGAGCAAAATTACTGATCTTTGTTTGAACAAATCTCTGCTGGAAATCTTCAGGGAAAAGAAGGAGTAACATGACTGAGGAGAGGCACGTTACTCCACCAACCTGTAGAGAATGAATAAATGATGTTTTTGCTAGAGAGATTCCTTTCAGGCTTTTCACTTATGTGAAGATCACAGTATTTACAGACAATTGGCAGAGAGAGGCCATTACAGATATTTGGCAAGCCGGGTCTCACAACCTAACCCTTTCCCAACAAAGACCGTCTTGTTTTGAGGTGGAACTCTTTCTTTTGGAGCAATACGGATCTTATCAGCCTCCACACAATCTATTCTTGGTGGCTTTCCTATGGGCTATAAATTCTTGTCTAGTTTTACTTGCCCATGGCGAGGTTTTTGATGATATTTATGTACCTAGGAGACAGACTGGCACCTACTGGGCTTCCAAAAATAAACTGGGTGTTCAGTTCTCATTGATTTGTTATCTTCACCTATAGGCACTGCTACTGTGTTCAGAAGTCTGCCTCTTGTACATCTTTGCTCTTGCAGTGTGAAACTGCACTGCGCGCTGTGCCCCACTCTGCTGGGTGCTCATGACCGACCTGTGAATCATATTCCAAGTTGGGAACATCATGTAAGGATCACTGAATCCAACTCCCATCTCTACACAGGACTATCCAAAAGTCAGACTGAGAGCTCTGCCCAGACGCTTCTTGAACTTCATGAAGCTCAGTGCCGTAACCACTACCACTAGATGCAGGTGACTCAGGATGTGCTCTAGTGCATCCAACATGTATAATAAATGGTTGTCTTCTTAAGTGTCACCAGTCCATTCATGTGCCCCACCTCAGCAAGCAAGAGACAACAGACTTTGCACTGCAGCAGACATGACTGCTGGGCTTGCCAGGAAAATTCGGCACAGGTAGGGCTGCATGGTGCAAAGTCACACAGAGCTACCAGAAGTGATCTCTTTGAAGACCTCCATTCAAGACTTTTCACCTTACAGTCTTGTTTTACCCAGGCAGATGTCTCTCTGCTGTCACTGGTTCCTGCAGAATTAGCACCCATGATTCCTCCCTCTGCGGCAGGATGAAGTAATTAAGTTTTCCATGCTATTAGAAACCAGAGAGGGCTCTGACTCTCCACTTCTCTTGTCTCTCCCCAGACTAGCTGGCCTCTGCTGTGTAGCACATCCGCAGGGCTCCGAACTTCCTCATCTACTCAGAGGGGAAGGGGCAGAGTTCAAACCAGGGGTTGCATACACCCTACTAAACCGACCCCAAGTAGCTCGAGAAGCCTTGCTTCATTTGTCAAACCCATTGGAGAACAACTATTTCTGACCTCCAGAAACAGAGTCCAGGGTGTCTTTCCTCTTTGAATTAGTATTTCCTGAAATGCTGATTCACTGCAGGAAGAAGTAAGCAGGACAGGGAGAACAAGAGGAGAATTCATAACAGCTGGGTCAGAAAAGGGAGATAAAGCTTGAATTAATTTAAAGACATAATCCTGATTTGCCCTGCAAACTTCCATGTGAGGGGTCATAATTGCAAGACTGAATTGTCTGTTAGCAAATTTGTCTTCTCAAGTACGAAGGTAATTGAATTACTGTAAGTAACACAATAATGTACGTCTGAGGGATGTTTACGCTCCAGGAAATAAAAATGTTATTCTCCCAGTTATTCTGCTAAAATAGCAAAGCAGGTACTGAAATGTTCTACGTACTTTGGCTGTATCATTTTCATTTCAACAGCATGACATGGTACATGACCAGATTGCTCTCTCCTCTCTTTTTCTCTGTGACATTGAAATTCCACGAATGGCATCTTGCATCAGCGTTACATCATATTAAGTATAATGTAATATTATGAGTCACTCTTATAAATCATGGCCACGGGCTACGTTAGAAGGGTTTTGCAATTCAAGAGCACATCAAGGTGGATTTTATTCAGCATTTCTTGTTGGAGGCATACATAGATGCACTAACTTTGCAGCGCATCTCCATCCTCTGAATCGGTAGCATCTCAGCTTTCATTTTCAGCTCCAGAGCATATAGATGTGCCAAACATGCCTGATAGTGTTACAGCACATACGAAGCAAAGCTACCAGAAACCAGGAGGTGTTTCTAAAGTGGGTCATGCAACAGTCATAACAAACTGAAGTGTTTAGTATTGTATTCTTTAGGGAATGCTTTAATAAAGGTGAGGTGAAACTTGGGCATTTGAAAAACATGGAGTTTGGGAGTTTTTCTGCTATTCTGTAAAGCCCACACTTATGATGCTCAGCCCTTTGCGAGCATCCCTGGCCTCAGGCAGCTGCAGCCACCGAACTTTGCTGAATCTCTTCCAGTTCTCACACAATGACATCACCACATCACTGCCAGAATTCAGCTGTCCTCTAGAGGAGATAGTTTATTCTGCTTCATTCAGATATGTTTTCCTTTAGCTAAACTATTAACCTGCTACAAGAAGTATTCCAAAACACTAATTCTTGCAGATGAAACTTTTAAAAAGTAGTAAGCACTAGCTCATTGTCAGAAAAGATGCTAATAAAATAGGCTACCAAACAATTTAGCCTCTACAATTTTTCTGAATATAGGCATGAAGTTCTGGAGATTTAATAGCTTTGGCTGACCTTGGCCTTGATGTGCATGCACAGGCTCTGGTCCTGTCTGTGGTGGGGCCATGGCAGGCAGTGAGGCATGGCAGTCCTCAGCTCTGGGCTGTGCCTGGGGATGGCTCCAACCTCCTGATGCTCACTGCCTGGTGAGTGCAGTGCCAGCAGGGCACCGTTGCTCATCCAGGAGGACAGCAGACCTGTAGTGATGCAAAAAATTACTTACCACATGTACTCACCAGTTGAATTTGGCCTGAAACAATCTCAGCACATATCACAGCTGGCTAGTATTAACACAAACCATGTATTTCTGTATTCAGCTGCTTCACAACTCCATCAGAAAGAACTTCTCTAATGGCACACACACACCGGAATAAAGCTTGCTTGTGTCTGGAGCTGCTGAAAATTACCATAGACTCCAGAGAGTCTAGGAGACCAGCTTGGAGCAGAACAGCACTGGGTGAGGCTGCCCTGATACTCCTGGCACCAGCAATCAAGTGATATTACAGCATCAGCAGCACAGCCTGTTTCTTGACGCCCAGAACTTAACGGTGCCCTTGGAATTGCACTTATTATTTTCCAGTTGTTTTTCACTGTCTTTTTTGGCACAGCTACAGAAATGTTCCTGACTTTTGCATTCAGAAGCTTCTGGGTTTTAGAACTAGGGATGCTCTTTAAATACAAAAATGATTAACATTTTTCCTCTTTGTGGTTGGATTCTGTCTAACACTGAAATAATCACAGCTGCAGTACCTGCCCGATTAGGGGGGCTAAAAGTTGGAAAGCATTTTTCAGCAATAACTTTCCATGCCTAGTTACCAAGTTCAGATCCTGCAGATTGCAACATGCACAGGACTGGCTGCAGTGCACACTCAGGTGCTCGCTCCTTTACATCCAGCTCCCCTAACTGCTCCCTCTCTCACCTGCCCCACTGCCTGGCACCACAGCAGCAGCTCAGCGTAATCAGAAAAGTAGAGTTAGCTGGAGCAAAATCCTTCCTGGCAATTTCTTTACCATACAGTTGTTGTGGGGAGCGGGATTTCCAGCAAGACCAAGCCCAGTGCACTGAATGGGAAAACTCTCATTAATGTTGGTGGGAGCACAGGACAAAGATGAATGCTTCCAAAACTCCCATCCCTACTGTGTGCTTGCGGTGTGCAACAAGACACTGCTGGGCAGCCTCCTAGGTGTGAAAAAAACCCAATACACAGCTGTGCACTCTTACAGTATTTTGGTTGTATTTGAAAGGATTAAAGTTCTATTTTATAGCTTCCCAATTTTTTTTAGATAATAGTCTTAAAACAAGACCAAACTTGACAGACAAGCTCTGCATCTTCTCAACAACGCAGAGGGAAGATAAAGGGAACATTAATGTTAGGCTAAATTATGAGAGGGAACTGGACTGCACAAAAACTGTAATCCACAAGAATGAATTTTCATTCCTCTTGTCCTCCACTTTCAGCTAATCAGAAATTGTGATACATAGTCCTCCTTGTATTTTGGCTTTTAACTCCCTCTTATATCTCATGCGGTTGAAAGCTGAATTCCTGATTTATGCTGAAGATTAGGGAATGATAAATGCTATCACTTGCCTGCAGTCGCAATTTTAGAGGATTCTGGCATTATGAGCAAAACATGCATTTCATGTATGTGATTACTAGAGCTGACAGTCTGCCATGCTGCTGACAAAGATAGCTGGGTCTGAGGGCCAGGGTCTGTTAATAAATAACAAAGATCTCAAATTCCAGATTTAGTATCACCCACCTTTTATAACTGAAATAATCGGATGCTTGCTCAAACCATTAATTTGCTTAGAAAAGCCACTGGATGAGTCTCACATTTTTTGACATTCTCTAACTTAATTCAGTCTTTCTGTCTGGACTGTTACCAACACTTCCTGCAGTGTGTACATCTGTCATTCAGAACCCAGAGGGGAATATAATAGAAAATATAGCAAAATCAGTTCCAGTATAGGTTATTCAGGACTCCCTGAAAGACTCTCACAGTTTTCAGCACCTTTGGTTGAGATTCTCAACTAAGATTACTGATTTGAAACAAACATATTTGTCACAAAGCATGAGAAATTCAAAGCAAATTCTTGCTGTATTTGGATATCGATACTGTAAGCCTTATGCTGATCATGTAATACAAATCACAAGACAGAGAGAACAGCACCTATCAATCTAAACTCTGACCATGCTTAGATTTAAGCCAAAGTTGTTGAAAAAAATGTCAGAAATAGAGAACAAGCAGAGTTACGTTGCTTCTGTGTTCACCAGGTGACATTTGTCACACTTCATACAGATATACTTGCATAAAGCTGAGCACTTCTGTTTGTGTCCTACATATTGCAGTTCAATTCTTCTAGCAAAGTATAGCCATTCATGTTTTTGTTGTATTTCTGCAAACTGTGCTGCGTCAACAGGGACAGAAACTGGAATCTTCTGCATTTATAACCCAGTTCTCTGGAGCTGAAAGTACCTTTAGAAACATTCCCAAGAGCCTTGATGTGATGAGTCAGCAATGTGAACACACATAGTTGGGCTAAGTAGAGACGTTTGGAACATAGCAGAGGTTTTGGAAAAGATGGAAGTTAAACCAAGGTTTGGTTTAAGTGCTATATTAGACAGCTGGTGACAGAAAACTCTGGAATTACAAGGCCCTGAAAGACTCACACGAAGCAATAATTACTAGAATTTGCCATACAAATGGAACAGACATCTGCTTTAATGGAATTTCCAGATATTTTGAAGTAAACAATTAAATGATCGATTCAGTGAAGAACAGCCTTTTAGTTCAAGGACACAAACAAGGCCTGTTTGGTCCTGGAAAAGTGTATCACGAATCTATTAAAGGATGAGGGTTTCAGGTAATTGCAGAGAGGACACTTGGCTCTGCTTTGGCAATTAGTGCCAAAAGGCACTAGTATTCATTTGCCTTAGGACCGGTTATTGAAATGACCCTGAGCCTTCTGGTGCTTAAAAGTGTGCTGTACCACATAGACTGCATTTGGTCCCCTGGGACAGACAGAATAAAAGCACCAGCAATCACAAACTCTAAATAAAATCCAAGCCAGCATTTATAGCTAGTTGCTGTAGCAGTAGGCTCTCTTTGTAGCATCAGCTGGTGGCCTGTTAGTGACACCAGCCTTGCCTTAAGCATACTAGATCTTACAAGAAATGAAGGACTACATGCTGGTATGAGTACAGCTATATGTGTTCTTACAGGAGTATTCACATGTGAGATTTTAATTGAGTCACAACAAACAGTTAGCTTTGGGTGTATAAATCCTGCATTAATAAGACTGTCACGGAACAATAGTTAATGCATAAATAAAGAGTTTCAATAAGGAATCTAGAATATTTGTCCAAAAGGCTTGGATTAAGAGCTTGGTTAAAAAAGAAAATATCCAGAAAACATTAACTGTGAAACAGTGGAGATAGTCTCCTGCATAAGTTTGTCTTATCAGCAATGGCAGACTCCTTGCAAATTGCCCCTGGGGTCCAACAGTGAGAACATACATGCTGCCACCTGGAGCATTTGTAGGATCTTTCTCCTCACTGTGATCTTTTATTTTTGTGTAAGTTGCTTCACTCTATCATTTATTCTATTTAGTTGAAAATACTATAGATGTTCAGCTGTTACCAGTGAGGTATAAGAAGATAAATAAACACAGGCATCAAATAAACGCTTAAGCTCCTTTTTTTTAGGAAATTGGTCTGAGAAGTTGGCTTTGCCACAGTTGGAAAAGGTTTAGGCTAAACGGTGTAATCTTCAAATGTTTTCTGGATCATAATGGATACAAATAACTCTACTAAAGAATACCACAGCGTTAAGATATGTATTTTTAATTCTATTTAGTGGAGTTACAGTTCATAGAAAGGTTCCCCATAAAGGGTTATTTATAAAATTAATATCTGATTAATATGTTGAATGTGAAACAGATGTCCATGGTTTCTGTTGTTGATGGGTTTCTAAATGGGTAACGCTGGTGTTCACAAGCTGTTTTTACAAACGTCCTATGATATTCTCAACAAAAGACCTACAGCAAGTGGTTAACCCTCTGTTAAAAAATATCAGTGCTGATTAAAAGACTCAATTAATAGAAAATAAATGGATTATTAAGAGGAAACATTAATAGTATTGTTGGATGTTACTTTTTAAGTCATCTATAAATAATACACAGCTAGTCAGATCTGTTAGCAAAGAGCAAAAGCTATGTCTGGTGTGGAGAATGAGCTAACTGAGGGTAATAATGTGGTTCAATATGATACTCTTAAAGTGAAATTCTGTTAATATGTGATTACTCACTTGTTAGATAAAAGCTTCAACTACTGCTAAAATATCTGTTATAATGAAAAAGAGAAAATCTAGTATGCAAGACAGAAAACCAGTTAGACTGCACTTGGAGTTATAAATAAAATAAGGAAATTTCACGTTCTTCTGCATTGGAGGAAATTTTCATTGACATCAGGCCAGAAGATCCATGTTAAAATTCTTGGCTTGGACACGGGCATGCTAATCTTGGCAGCTGCTAAGCTACAGAGATAGGCTCTGCTGGTAGGATCTTATCTCTGATAAGCGGGAGCTATCTGAAAACATGGAAGCATGGATCTATTGTCCCAACTGCAACTGGAGGGGGAAAACTCATAGGTATATAACTTGAAAGTCTTCCTTGTTGAAGAGTTATTCCCACCATAATGATGATATCCAAGAATTAACACCATGCTATTTTATGGTGTAAGTATTTTGACACAAAGTGATGTCTCCCTGTGAACCAAACATGAAGATAACTGGTGCTTCTTTCTGGGCTGAAGGAGTTCCTTAAGAAGTTAAGCTAGGAAACACCGAGTTTTTATAAAGGCAATACTGAGGCATTAGTGTAGAAGTACTTTGAGATCACCTGAAAAGCTTGATGGAAAGGTATATCATCCACTGTTTACCAAATACGCTGGCTTAGAGAACTGAAATTAATTTACTTTTAATCATGAGAAATACACCTTGCATGGTATTATTTGCTGTGTACCTAACAGTTAACTCTCATAGTCTGGAATCTAACTAAACAAGCCTGTAATTGTGTACGGCTATTGGTTAAAAATATTTGGAAGCAATATGAAGTGATATTATTTTGCAACTCTTGCCAGTATCTGGCTTTATTAGTTTAGCACAAGAGGTGTTTTCTGATGAGTTGTCTGGAACAAGTAAGGCTGTTCGGTTTCTATCACAATTTGGAAGCTTTTCTCTTGACAGCTTAAGCATTTGTCAAAATGCTCTACCTGGGTGCTCCCAATTCTTTATTATTCAATGCCAGCACCAGTTCATCTGGGTGCTTCACTACCAGTGGGGAGAGTTAAATGGAAGATGAAGTTTAGTGGGAATGAGTCAACCCTGTATCATCCCTCAACTGTGTGTACATTAGCTGTGACAAGGATAGATTTGAGTTGTGTCATTTCCTGTTTTCCCTACCTTATTTTTTTTTCTTCTTCTTTTACCTTAGCATTGAAGTATTACTCAGGCTGCATGAGATAGCCCAAAGCGATGGCATTGACTTCCCTGACTAGCAGAGCAAGGCTGTAACAGAACCTGAGTAACCCCTAAGACTTTAACCCATTGTGTTCTCAACTTGAGGAAGATGAATACATTTTAGTTCATCTTATCTAGGAGTACTTCCAATTAATTCTGAAATTGCATCCTACAATATAAACTGTAGTCAGTATTTATTTCTTATTGTTATTTTTTAAAGCACAACACCCTACATCTTGATGCGCTGACATTTAGAAGCACAGAGTGCAAGTAAAGATCACCATCCCAAGATCCAAGCTGAAAACAGATTCACTGGACATAGAAAGTTAGAAGGATTACATTGGCTATGTTGTCTGGGTCTGCAGATATCACTTGGTCAAGATTTAGCTGACTTCATTAGTCTCTGATCCATACACTGAGCTCATAAGCTGAATCAAGATTAGGGAAAATGACATTTTTAATATTCATCGTCTTTCAAATACACGACACAATACTACACAAATCACAGGCCTGTTTCAGAGGTATTTTGGAGTGATTTTTAATTTGTGACCAGAATGTAAGGAAAGTGCATATGATATAAGAAGAAATGTTATGTTGATAACATGTCCAAATACAGAAAAACTGCTGTCTCATTTTCTTCATAAATCATCTTAGTGTCAAGGAATGTTATGTTTCTCCATTTTCAAGACACCTTCATCATCACCTTTTATTCCCTTTTGGCATGAACAAACTGTCCAATATCTCTTTTTACAGAGGAAGATATGTACTATAGAAAACTTATCTAGTGATAAGAAGGTGAACTAGATAATATAACCAACAGCTCTATCCATAATTCTGTAGTACCATCATCCCATTTTCCAGTCTATTTTAGCTTCATTATGCAGGTAAATCAGACAAGAAGAGTCAGTATTTCACAAGCTATAATCCTTCATACCCACTGTGTCAGTTTTGCTTGAACAGCAGCGAATAATGATCCTGGATAATTTTTCTCTTAACCTTAACAATCTTGTTTCAGTCTGGGGTTAGAAATTCATACTTTCACTTATACAAATAGAAAGTATAAATTCACATAGAATCATATAATCTTTTAAGCTGGAAGAGGACCTTTAAAGATTGTCCGGTCCAACTTCCCTGCAACAAACAGGGACAACTACAGCTCCATCAGGTGCTCGGAGCCTGTTCAGCCTGACCTTGAGCGACTCCTGGGACATAGCATCCACCACCTCTCTGGGCGACCTGTGCCAGCACCTCATCACCTTTATTGTAGAAACTTCTTCCTAATTTCCAATCTCAATCCCCCCTCTTTTAGTTTGAAACCATTTCCCTTTGTCCTATGTCATGGACTCCACTGAAGAGTCTGCCCCCTTCCTCTTTTAGAAATTGAAAGGCTGCTCTCAGGTCTCCCTGGTTCCTCCTCTTCTCTAGGCTGAACAGCCTCAGTTTTTGAATGGCTCTAAAAAAATTAAGCTATATTCTAATAATTGTAGGTGAAAGCACATTAAAAGAAACCTTTTTTTCTTTTCCCCAGAACTGCTTTTTCCAAGCTCCTTCTTCTGACTGATTTTTAAACTTCCTACATGATGACACTTACTTGGCACTACATTGATCCAGTCTAATCTTAAGTGATAATGGGTCTCCCAAGAGTTATTTTTTTAAATAGCAAGTAGTTTATCAAACACATTGACAGCTATGTTTTCAAATTATTTCATTTTTTTGCTGTTAAAATACTTTTCTTGGTTTTAAATAGAAAAATCTATAGAAACAAAATACAAGTCAGACCAGTCTTGCAGACAAACGTACCAAAAAGGCATCACAGCAGTAACCACTCAAACTCTCAAGCTGATTTTCAAGTACAGTGTGTTTGTCACTAGCAACTCAGAAAACCAAAAATCCTACACCAAGAACTACCAGTCTCACAACCTATTTGACAAGAGTAGGAACAGTGCTTTAAGTCCATTTCCTGGTATAAAACTTAATCTAAGCATTAGCTTAGTAATTCATAGTTGAGAAAAACTTTTATAAAAGGACTTCCTGCTAACAGAAGGGAAGGTGGGGAAGAAAGTTTTGTATTTACACAGAAAACTTTGTCACCAGCCAGATCCCTTAAGAGCATGTGAAACTCAGCTCCTGGTTCCAGCTCATGAATTAATGGTTTCGTTTTACATTTTGATGACCAGAGAGAGAGAAGGGCGCAGGTACTTTCTCTCTGGGGAAAACAGGAATGTGGTCATGAGAGACGTAAAAAGGCAAGGAATCCCACAGACTACCAGCTTGTAGCTGTTATCAGATACGATGCAAATGGAGGGGGTGAGGGAGAATACCTGGCAGGAGACCTGCTCTGAGGAGGGACTGCCTGACGTGGCAGTGTGGATTTCTTTGTGTATCATTCCTTTCAAGTCCATATCAGATTTTGTTGAGCTATTAACATCAGGTGTTGCCACATCGCACCCACTATCTTCACAAGCAGTATCTTGATGAAGATAAATAAAAACTGAAGAACCTTATTTGACTTTCAGGGACCATGATTAGATTTTTGGAGCCGTCAGAGAAAACTACTGAGGAACGAGCAAGCAAGATACATACTTTGAGCCACATGCATGGAATCCACTTTTGTAGTTGCTTTTGCAAAGCCGAGAGGTTTTGGCAGAAGCTTATCCTAGGAACAGTTAGAATGGGATATAAGGTTTTCTCCTAGAAGAACTCCTCAGTGGCAGAAAGCAGAAGTATCGTGACACCTTGTTTTATTTCAAAGAGCTGTCCCTACAGTTTGAAGAAAGGCAAGGGCCATGCCTTGTGGTTAAATTTGAGAAGAGCATTTTTTATAGTGTGAGAATCTGTCTCATTGTATTTCTGGTGCCCTTCCTATAATGTGTCCAACTATTTGTTAGAAATAACACTTGTGAAAGGTATACGGTAATAATTGTTTTCTACTGCTATTTGGCTTTTGGTCTCAGAAGTGGTGATAAATAGATTTAATGCATGGTAAGTCCTGAAAGTTAACACAACTAAAAAAAATAGGAGAATATATTTTTGCTTCATTCCTCTCAGCTTTTACTGTTGCTCTAAGACTGGTGTTCATTTGCTATTCTGCACAACATCAGTCATTGAATGAAGGGTACTAGGTCTTCCATCCTCTAATTTAAGTGATGCAACTTACCATGGGAAAGAAAATCTCATTCAGCTTGTGCATGCTGACAGCAGTACATGAGTGGTGTGACCGTACTGAATGACTAACATCTATATTTTTCTTTACTCACTTGACATATTGTGGAAATAGAAGCTGTGGTTAGAGAGTAATTGCTGCAAGTGGTCATCTACTTTATGAAGCTGAAGTAAAGGGCAACTAATATTTCAGGTGACATAGAATCAAAATAATTATCAAACTCTATGATGGAAAGTAAGGAACCTCCTGCTTTGTGGGAGTGCGCAAAAGGTTAAATTTATGAGAGAACAAAATTTATGAACACTTTGTGTGAAAAGGAGGTAGAATTTGGGAGAAGTGTTTCTGAACTTTAAAATATTGAAGGCAAATGGTTGCACTGGGTAAAAGCTGGGATGTTTCTAGCATTCTGTCATTTATCAGCATTCTCTTGGCCATCCTCATAATCAGTCTTCAGAAAAACAGTTTGCGTGACTTTCTTTAGACAGGTACTTCTAGGAAAATGTAATGGTGATTTGATTGGTGTATGTTTGGTTATGTTCTATGCTGATTTCCTGGCCATTTTTTATTAGAAACAGAAAATTTCTTATAATGAGAAAAAAGGTTTAAGCTACCAATGATAGTAGTATTCCGGGGTAGTCAGTGTAACAAATCTGTCTGATGCTGACTTCAGTTTCAGATATTATTTCACACAGATTTACTAATGAAAAATATGAGGAAAAGCCATCATTTGACTGTGCTGATTAGGGCCTTGATGATACAGTCAACTGAAATATGAAAGACTGTCTGGAATGAGTCACTTTTAGTATGGGACACCGTCAGTTCCAGACTCATTCACAGTTAGTTTGCCACAAGATATGCAAAAAATGTTTTGTTTCTACAGAACACATTTTACAACAGCTCCATTAATATAGCTACTGGACATCCACTGCTGGTAAATAATCTCTTCTGTTCATGTATGTTCTTGCCAACTTTAGATTTCCATGTTGGTACTTTTAAGACGCTGTTTCTCACACTTTTTAAAGGTTTCATAGGGTTTATTTTTGGCAGCAGTTTTCCTTTTACACTTTCTCATGTTTTTTGTTTTCAAGTCGAAAGGCACTAAGTAATATTTTTATTTTCCTCAAATTTCAGAGCTCTAGTGTTAAGACAGTCCTAAACAAGTTACTTAAATGGTAGCATTGTTTTGAGATTACTGTCACACTTAAATGAAATTGGTGGCAGAGAAATTTCTTATTTCTTTAATGAGATAGAGACAGCCCTTTTTCAGCCTGCATGTGCATTCTCTGCCTCTTTCTTTGAGAGGAGCTTATGAACATGAGGGTGTTTTATACAGTCTGTGAGTGACAGGACAAGAGGGAACGGCTTTAACTGGAAAAGAGGAGAGTTAGGTTAGAAGTTAGGAGAAATTCTTTACTCAGAGTGTGGTGGGGCACTGGCACCGCTTCCCAGAGAGCTGTGGGTGCCTCATTCCTGTAGGTGCTCAAGGCTAGGTTGGATGGGGCCCTGGGCAGTCTGAGCTGGTGAGGGACATCCAGTCCATGGCAGGGGTTGGTGCTGGATGGGCTGGAAGGTCCCTTACAGCCTAAGCTATTCTGTGAATGCCTATTCTTGCTCTAGTCCTTACTGTCAGTTGCATTAGATATCATTTGCTTGTCAAATAAGTTAATTTATTGACAGACTAAATAGCTTTATTATATTAGCTTAGAACATTGTTCTACTCAATGAACCTTTTTGCATAAGAAAAACCAACAGCCCTCTAACATCATTCCTAAAGTTTGAGGAGTTTTACAATTGCCTCTCTGAAGTTAACATAGATATAAATCCTCAACTGCCATGAATTAAAAGGGGCAGGTGTGCATCTGCCCAGTGGTCTCTCCAGCCCATAGTAATGCTGTGACTGCTCTCTAAGTCCTTCCATGTTCTCCTCCAGAGTGAAACGTTCACACAGTTTTGCCTGCGATTGCGTTTTCTCTGACCTACAGTAGAGATGTATCTGCAAGCACTTGTAGGAGACAGGTATTTCCTGATCCAGGTGATACAATATCAGATTAAATTAAGAGATTTATAGCCCTATGGGATATGGGGGGGAATCTCTCCCATGAAATAGAAATCAGCATCTGCTGTCTCTCTGTTTGAATGTGCTTCACGCATAGACTGGAGTTGAAGTTACTTCTGGTGCTAAACTAAAGGGTCTCTGGTCTCAAGCACCGTGGTATTGGTACCATGCTCTGAGGCAGGATTTAGTGTCTATGAGAAATCCTGGTGATGAGGAACGCTCTGCAGGTGTGATGGCTGAGTATATTTCATGCTTTAAGTCAGGACACCTTTGAGTGCTTTAGTATGCTGGTGAAGCGTTCTGCCTTAGCATTACCTGTCCATGTGGGAAGGGGGCACATGGGGCCCCAGCCTGACCTGGAAGATGCATTTAGGGAGCCATCTGTGCTTTGATGTTGGACACCCAGGGAGGTACAGAGCACTGACTGGCTCGGTGATGACACAGAAGGGATGCTGAGCTGAGAAAACCCATTGGGGCAACCAGCTTTCTGGCAGTGTCAGCCATGCAGCCACCTCTACGTTTGCTGAGCCCCACACAGTCAATCCCTTGTAGTTTCTGCTGCTCCAAAGGCTCTCCAGGGCTGCAGCTTCCCACCCTCACCTGACACACCCTACACATTTTCTACAAAACTAAATGCAAAGAAAAAACATGTTATGTTCCTTATGGCAGTGCCCAAAGGTACTATATCTGAAGATAACATCAACAGAGAGAGCCAGCGCAAGTTCTCTTCACACAAACTATTTCCCAGAGGCTAATGGCAAAGGAGAGAGAGGGAGAGAAACAAGTACTGACAGTTTACTATAGGAACTCAAAGAAAAAGTGGACAAAGCTAAAAGAACTCCAGCTCTTTATTAGCATCTGATCTAGTTTAGAGCACTCACTGGTGCATGCACTTACTTTCCATGGCTGATGGACCTGGATATCGCCATTTGATAAGAAACAGAGGAACTAGATTTTAAATATTTCACCCTTCAAGCCTCATACACTTTAGGAAAATCAGTCTGTAACGTAAAGTCTTAATCTAATGTGAAAAATATGAGCTGCTGGTAAAACCTTTTGAAGGAACAAATCTTGTTTTCAAAAGGTTCAGTGTTTCCTGTTTTTAACACAGATCAAGTGCTGAAGTGAAGGGGTAGAGTGCTTCTTTTGGCTCATGAAAACCATGGAGAAGGCCTCCTGCCCCTATCCAAAGAGTATTTTCAAGAAGAGTCCAAGTACCAAATATCACAGTGCAATGAAATTATCAAATCACCATTACCAGCTTTTGCTGAGGACAGATGGTTCAAACTACATGTAGCCTATTTTCTAAATGCCATATAAGTCAATTAATCTCCAGTTGAATTTGCAAAATGTTGCACTGAAAGAAACTGCAAGGAGGATATATGCACAAGAACAAAACCAGCAAAAGGGTTTGTGAGTGGGAGGCAGAGTCTGGGCTTGAAGAGACAGAGATGGAAAGTTAAATTTGATGGCAGAGTGCAGTAGACCCAAATTAGGCAGTCGTGATTTTAGCAAATCGCCTCAGAAATTCAATCCCAATAGGTGCCATTAGAAATGGGAGAGTTAGCTAGAACATCTTAGGAAGTATGTAAAAAAAAAACAAACAAAAAACAGAAAAGACATCAAAACTCTTTTCCATCTGTCTGTCTGTCCCCTGCCTACACCTCCAAGTGTTTTTGGCCACCTAAAAAGAACCCACAGTACTTGGGCTCAACTGGTATTGGTCAAACTTTTCATTTGTGGGTGAAGTGAGACCCTTTTATTCTAACTGCCCATGCCCAGCCTCAGATGAGGCCAGAAATCCAGCGGCTGATTGGGGATGGCATTCTGTCACCTAGGGCAGAGGGCCAGCACATGACACACAGTAGCCTGGCTCTGGACCACTTCAGCTGCTTGCTCATCTCTTTCCAGGGGCTCTGCTCATTCTCTCGGAGGTCACTGTCTGTAAGTGGGATGGTAATGAAATGCACCAAAATGCAGAAGAAGCTATTTACACTCTAGGAAAAAAAGCCCTACCTGGATACATGACATTAGGCCATGATGTGGTTGGTATTTATGTTTCAAGTCAATTCGGTGGATCTGACTGTTGGAAATATTTTGTTGCAAGCTTGAACATCTGAGCAAATATAAGGCCAGACACTTGAACACAAGCAGTGATTGAATTAGGACCAAGAGATGTATCCCTGGCTAGTTTCAAATTAAAAAAGGAGAGCTTTTAAAAAGGTACAAATGAGACTAAAAGAATTTATGTTATTTTTCCGGTTACTGTGCTATAACTCCTTTTCCGTCTCCTAATCCATCTTCTGAGCATACTACCTTATGAATGAGTGAGCAATAAAAGAAGTATGCAGTGGCTGAGAGAGAAACTTAAGATAACAAGATAATGCAAAACGTAAGCCAAAGGTTGAGCAGAACTGCAAGTTAAGATGTAGATTTGAATATAAAAATTTCTTGCATCTGAGTTTTATGGGCAGTCATTGGGCGGACTGCTTGCCTGGAAATTTAATTGTAAAACAGTAGCACGTAATGTGACATTATACTGACTAAGTTCATAAACATCAAAATCTTAGATCTGTACTTTCCAGGGGTTTTAGTCCTGTACTGACACTTCACTGGATGGACTAAGATAAAACCAACACCATTTTAATGCCTTTGAAATCTCCTTTTTCATTGAAAAGGGGCAGAGGAATTAACAAAACAGGTACATACTAACCTAAGGTTAGGTAATAGCATTATAGTGTACATCAGTGACATGGGAACAGCCATGAGTAATAAGCTAGTAGAAAGCAGCTGGTGTCTGCATGGTAAGTTTTCTTAATGTCCCAAACTAGAAGTGGGGGATTATAGCAAAAGGTTAATTCAGACTTCTATGACACTGAGCTCCCTCCTGCCTTCTACTGAGGATTCTCAGGAAAAATTATGTGGCCACACCCTGAACACAGATAATCCCCCACTGTGCTTCCCGCTGCCGGTATCTGCCTGGCTAGGCAGAATGTAATCGGAATTGTTCCGTTCTCTTTGCAAGCCAACACCAGTGGGAAATTAATAGCTTGAATGATTCTCTTAATTAGTATGTTTTCTAGCATTAACATAGTATAGACGTGAAATGAGGGCAGCTGTTCGGCTCTGGACAAACAGCAGGGTCTAGCTGGTCTCCAGCTTCAGTTGGCTGTGACTGAGATTGGTAAGCAAACAGCTGGAAAGAGGAGATACAGGGATAATGTTTTGGGGAATATGAAGGATGAAAGGAACGTGGAGCTTGTTACTGTCAAAAGGGAAGTAGTGACAACTCGGTCTTAAGCATTAGACCCAACATGGAATAGAACATGAGACAGGATGGAGCAAGCCATGATGGTGATATTTTGAGAAGCTTTTATATTATTATGGAGGTAGATTTTTTTTTTTTTAAACAAGAATTGATGATAAAACATGAAAGGAATTCCTTCTCTTTACTCTTAATCCTCATACTTTAAGACAAAGCCAGTTCTCTTGCAGAGTAGCCTGGGCTTTTTATATGCTCCATCATTCACGTGAGAGGAGGAAAAAAGAGCTTCCGTAAAGAGCTGGAAAGACTGTGTTATACTGTATACATAAGGCAGAGGCAAACTTAAGGCTATGGTATACTGAAATAGTACCTAAGATTTCCAAACTGGAGCACTGACTTGCAGCACTTCAAACAAATGATGCCTGTAGGAATGACTGCTCGACACTGCTGATTAATGTGACACCAGCAGGAGGATAAGGATTGACAGAGTTTATCTGTTTGCTCACATCTTGCTCCAGCTTACACCTTTTTCAGGTCAAAGAACCAAAATGTGCTTCATTTTGGAATCTCTTATTTGCAAAAATCAAGGTCTAGTATCTATTGCTGAATTTTAAAGGAATTCTGCATTTGGTATTTTGTGTAAAGCTGCCATTGCAAAGGTGTGATTTTCTGCTGCTTCCTTACTTTGCTACCATAAACCAAAAACTGAAAAAAAAACCAGACAAATTTGAAGCACTGTACAACTCTATGGCAAATCAAGGAGAACAAAAGCTACAGTTAATGAGGAGCTCAATTTACCCTTGGCCCATAGGCTATGTCACCTTCCCTGCTTCACTCACATTGCAAATGGGGAATAAGCTTTGAATGTAGAGCTGAGCTGACACCTGCAACTGCATTGCCAGGAAAGTAGAACCCACAGCTTTGGTGGGAACCCTATGCCTGGTGACAGCTTATGCCAGAGAGCAAACGCCTCCACATGCATCAGATAAGTCTGGTTTTGTTTCTTTTTGGTTTGATTTTAAAAGTTTTTATTAATGCATCATTATTTCTTCTTCCAAATCCAGATTCTGGAAGAAAATATGAAGTTAGAGTGCAAATGCCATGGGGTGTCGGGATCCTGTACCACTAAAACATGCTGGACAACTCTGCCGAAATTCCGGGAGCTGGGCTACATCCTTAAGGACAAATACAACGAAGCAGTTCAAGTCGAACCAGTGAGGGCAAGTCGCAACAAGCGTCCAACCTTCCTCAAAATAAAGAAGCCACTTTCATACCGCAAACCCATGGATACAGATTTGGTGTACATAGAAAAATCTCCCAATTATTGTGAAGAAGACCCCGTCACCGGCAGCGTGGGAACGCAGGGCAGGATGTGCAACAAGACAGCCCAGCAGTCTAACGGCTGCGACCTGATGTGCTGCGGTCGTGGTTACAACACGCACCAGTACTCGAGAGTGTGGCAGTGCAACTGCAAATTTCATTGGTGCTGCTATGTTAAATGTAACACGTGCAGTGAAAGAACAGAAGTATATACCTGTAAGTGAGTCCGTGGCTGGACAGGCTGACTGTGTCCCTGGCCATGAGTACATTTGCACATGCGCTCAACAAACCTACACAAGACTGTAGCAAAGACCTGCTCTCCCAGAGGAAATGCTGATGTATGGATCCCTATCTTTTCTTCTCATGTTTCACTGCATACGTGGATACATATTTCAGACTTTTAACAAAGTCAGACAAGAAACAACTAAAAACCCCCTACCACATGAAACAGAGAGATCATTTGATTTTTTTCTGCACCTCTAAAGCAAAAAAGCAATGACTGCCTTCTGAAGAGACACCAGAGAAAATTCTCTGACCGTGGCAACGAACTCTTGGTTTGGAAAAAATAGATGGCCAAAAACTTGGGTGCACAAAGAGCAGGGAGGGTGAGGGACAAATCCTCAGACACGGTCTTTGCACAGGAGGCAATGGACATTGTGACTTGCCCATGTGAGTGTTTGGATGATACAGATGTAGGCTTCTACACTTGTGAAAAGCTTCTGCTGGTCTTGCCCATCTTTCCACTTCGTAACATTTGCTACAGCGAGTAGAACTGTTGAATTTTTCTGTAGACACTGCTTTATCTGCCTTGTGTGTGTGTGTGTGTGTGTGTGTGTGTGTGCTGCAGATTTAGCACAGGGATTTGGGACACTTGGGACATAATAATAGCAATATTTAACAATTTATTCAGATAAAACTAATATTAATTTATTTAATTAAAAAAAACCTCTACCAACATTTTTGGAACTATTCTGCAATTAAAGTAGATAGCTTGCTCTCTTTGTGGAATAATTTTCTAGAAACAGCAAGGTAAAACTGGAGCTGTATATATTATTCTTTCCTAGGATATTTCTAATAGTTGGACTTGCAGGATGTGTTCTACTGTACTAGATGTTGAAGTACAAAAGTTGGCATCTTTATATATATATATATGTACATACACAAACACACTGAATTTTTTCCTTTTTTTTTTTTTTTTCCCTGTTTGCTGCTAGTTGTCTGGAACAAAAGTCTAGTGGTAAGGATTGCAAATCTTTACCAGGTTATTATTATTTTTTTCTTCAATTAAAGAAAGAAACATTAATAAAATCCTGTTTGAAATATGTGTAAAAGTAAGGAGCTCCAGACAAAGTTCCGTCTTTTGGAAAATCAACCATAGGATAAGAGAGTATATTTTGTAAGAGACTATTTTTATATAAATATTTTATTTATACTATGTCTGCTTGTTCAACCTGTACTTTTTCTCAAAACAGGCATACAATTTCTAATTCTTAGGCTATTTAACAGAGAAAGGCTAATTAGTTTGTGGACACAACAGCAGCAAGCTGGATACATTCAGCTGCAATTGGTGGATGTGTCAGAAAGCAGAATGAACTTTCTCTCCGGATGTGTGTACAAACGGGCTCTTTTTCTGCAGCTCAATCTGCAGAATATGCAAAACAAGAACATGGTATGTAGCATCAATTTTGTCACATGGCTTGAATTCATAATTGGTATTAACTGGACGCTCGCTTATCCCATTCAGGAAAAAAAATCCGAATTAGCTTCCCACATGCATCAGTCATTAAACTCTGGTGTTATGACTAGCAAATGTGCTGTGTGTGCTGTCAGTTAAACCTCTATATTGTGTTACTGTCAAATTTGATTTTAATCAGTGGAAGACTGTAGACTGTGACTGTAAAAACTAGCGTGATACACATCGTCTGCTTCTCATAGATAGGATACAATGCTTACTTTTTGTCCAACTCTCTTTGGCATTTACATTATTCTTTCCTCCAAAAGGCCGGAGCTCAAAAACCCCAAAAAACACCTAGGCAAATTTAAAGACAGCTCTCTTGTTTTTCAGAGCCCAGTTAAACCTTCTTCTGTTCCATAAATGGCATTTCCTTTTTCATCACTGCTCATTTCTCCAGACATTAGAGGAGCAAATATTTTTCTGTTTTTGGAAGCTTTCTGTTCCTCCTGCTAGATTCTTTTGTGGCTGATAAAAACAATCAAATTTTAATGTTTATTTATTTATTTTTTCATTGAGTAAGAAACATGGTCCAGAGTTACTGTTAATACTGATAATAAAGGATCTTACACTGTTAGTGAGGCATCAGAAAGGGAAACAAATGGGTAGGCAAGTGTGACAAGCAAGTGATACACGTGTCTTGGCACCAGTCCTCTTTCTAAGGCACAACACCCATGCATGACTGCGAGGGGGAAAACTGTCAGAAAACTTTCTGAGACAAAAGTATCCAGAAGTAACTATAAAAGATGCTGCAGTTTCAGCAGGATAGCCTGACCTTTCAGAAGCTGAGTGTGACATGGCTTTCTCTTTCAAACTCCCCTCTCACATATATTCATGTAAGAACAAAAGCCCAAGCAGTTTTCTTGCAGTGTGTAGTTGGAATTAAATATGGTTTTTGCAGACCTGCCACTTAACATGTCATATAATTTCTGTAATTCAGATACTGGCATGAAATAGCTAGGTAAAACGACTGGCATAACTTACACTCAAACTTACAACTCGTCAGAACTTTTAATTCTGAATTCCATGCATCGACAATTGACAAGGTATAAAATGTAATGAATTACATACAGTGTGTGTGTCAGTTACAATGCTCCGTTATGGTTAAGTAGCTCAGATCTAGTGTTTAACTTTGGAATCTCGTCTCCTTTGTTTGTATTATTTTTTATGTTAGCAGATATCTTATCCTCATCAGAAGGGTGTTTTCTTCACTAATTAGAGCTATTTTACAAGTTGTTGTTTTGCAGCATGTTTTTCCATAGGAAAGCAACCTGGAAGTCTCCTGCTTCCTGTATATTTCAGTGTGCAGTGATGTGCAATGGACAGCAAGCAGACTAATTCTTGAAGGACCAATGTCTTTAAGCAGTTTTACTCATATAATAAAGAACTGAATGCATAATTAAATGAATTTGGTACACATTAGCCCAGTGGTTTACAATACTGCTGGTGATCTGTGCATTACTTAGAGAAAATTTCAGTTTGATAACTGAGATATCAGTTTGCAAAGTATAAATTAAAGATCAAGGAAAATCAAATGCTGCATTCAACTAAAAGTGTTTGAAAATTTTTGGCACTGTCCCCTTAGATAAGGGAAATTTTGCCATCAGAATCCACTGTGTCTGGAGCTAATTGGCCATTCTCTAAATGTGCTTGAATGGCATAAAGAATAAACAGGAGAGGGAGAAAGATTTACGATTTTGTAGATATTTCTCCCCCCAACAACAGTTTGTTCTTTGTCCTCAGGGATAGAAGAGCTCTGTTTTGACTTGGTGAAGAACCACACAATGGGATTGAAATGCACACAACTGCAGAACAATACAGCTCTCAAAAGAAAATTCATCTTTTCATCTCCACTAACCCAGGGAAGTGCTGGATTGCCGTCCATGTTAACAACCTAGCAGAGGTTTTTAAAGAAAGCATACATTCAAGCAGCAGGAAGACTAAGAGGAGCAGAAAGAGTAAGAAAGCAAACACAACTGATAGCTGGAAAGCTGCTATTTATGAAATATCACTTCCTTATTTGATACTAAAAACCTGACTAATGGAAATGATGCTACTCCACATTGGGATCACTGTACAGGTTTTAAGGATTTTACCTCTGTGCCTTTTTAAAAGGACAACTAACCTGAATACAATTAGCTTGAATACCGGAAGTACCTACCTAAAACTCACATTGGTCAATGATTAAGTTTTCTTTGCCATGTATGCACAAGCCTAATGGAGATATGACTTTCAACAGAGATAATTAAATGAAAAACATCCTTAAAATATACTCTGAAGTGGCTCATTTGGTCAAGTTATTGTAAGGGTATGCAGTTACTTAGAAAAGGAAAATAATGGACATACACAATATTACACAAATCTCTTAATGAATTCTTTGCGGATCATAAAATTGTTTTTTACAGAGCACACTTTAAAAGCAATTTGTGGAATACAGAATCATAGACTGCAGTCAGTTGCACATATTCAAGTGAAGAATCTGCATAAGTGTTAATGACAATGCTTTTATGTTTATCATTATTGTATGTATCAGGAGAGGTGGACTGTGAAAATGAGAACATTGACTACTACAGTCCCCTTGCTGGTAGCCCCAGGAAGCCCAACCAAACAAACCTTCCAGCTCTCTTTGGCAAAACAGCAAATGCAGTGGTAGACGTGCAGAGAGAGGGGTGGCCCCATCTAACTGATACTGTTGCTTTCTGCTAGCAGGGTGTCACCTCAGTCTGGGCGTTACTGTTTCCAAACTGTACCAAATTGAACCAAGTACAGGAATTTTATCACACAGCAGAACTGCAAACAATGAACCTCAGCTTTATTCCAAAACATTCTCCCTCAATTCATGGTTACCTTGGATAACTCTCACCATGAAAAGTGACGTACTCTGCTAATCTAAGTTATGTTTTTGTGGTCAAAATCATACCAAGAATTCCTCAAAGGCAGGTATTTTACTCTTGAACAAAAATTAAGGGAATTCTTCCTCTGGCAACAAACAATAACGTATGATTAAGTCGAGAAGAGATATACTTGGACGTAAGGGACTGAAGAGGAATACCAGAACTTGGTGATTCTCTTACCTTGTTCAGAAGAGATGCTATAAAACCTTTAAGTTTGATGCTTTGGAGTTTTAGGAAAGTATGTTTTTTTATTTTGTTTACACATACTCATGGATTCATCGGTAGCACATAGGTTCATTAGCAACTAAGGGAGTCCAGAAACAAGTCCCAGAGAAATCACACTTTTAAGGGCAGCCCAACTATTGCTGCTCTCAAATACGTCTGTTCTTTCTGTCAGCTATGTCACTGTATCAAACTTGCTAGGAAAGATTTCTGCTCTGTAACTGGATTTGATTTCTCTGGGACAAGTTGAGATTATATTTACATCATACCTTATATATGTCTAGGAAATGTTTCTAGGATTGCATGCACAAAAACAAGAATTAAGGTAAAGAATTACCTGTGATTATTAGCACTAATAGCCAAATTCTCTTAACATGAAAATATAAACTTAATTTTTGCTTTCTCTGTTAGCTTGCATCCTTTCTCTATACCAAAAAATATGTTGTGTGTTTCACACCAGATCCACAGTTAGTTTTATGGCTGTTGATGCAGCCAATTCACTAGCAGTATGCCACCAGTCTGATACTAGCAACATGTAAAACCGTGTACATCTCTTATTGATAAGAATGAACAGACATTTTTCCTTGGAAATAACATACTATGCACAACTTTCTTGTACTGCAGATCTTCACCACTGTTTTCACAAGCATGCCTGCTTGCAGTGCATACACACTTGTTATTTTATTCTCTCCCAGCGCTTGGAGTTTTAGTCCTCTATAGTGTTTATAAGCTCACTGATCCACCCCTAGTCCCTGATGGCTTTCTGTCATGGCTTTCATCATGACTTTCTGTCTGTATGTGGGGATATGACACAATGGAGAAGCAGTACAATCAGCAACAAAATCATTAATCCTCTCACAATGTACCTCTAGTTTTTCAGACCAAAACAAGAGATCTGGAGCTACTCTGCGTCCAATACACCATATCCCCATAACTCATCATTTCAGTATTATTGAGAGACTCACGCTGGTAGTTGTTTAAAACAAAATTGAAGAATGGGCCATAACAGGTGTTCTCTAGTTGTCTAGACATGTTTAACAAATTGTAGCAAAAACTGTAAAATGAGTGCTGAGGATTTTTTCTCTGTCAGGAAGACCCATCAGTTCAAATGGGACTGCACAAGACTTTCACCAGAGATGATGTTTAGTTTTGGACTTACGGAAACAGACTTTGTGTAGAACTTACAGCACAAATTAAATGAAAATCCATATAAGATAATTCAGGTATAGTCCCAGGGATTACATTTCACTATTGCATGCTTTCACCCATTCACGGCAGTGCAGCATAGATATTCTCCAAGTGATGACAACAGTCTTTTTTCAGAAAAGCCATTTCTACCAAACTTCTAACAGACTGCTTTTTGGTGTGGTCAGAGAAAAGCAGTTTGTCCAACGAGTGTCACGGGGAGACACAAGAATAAACTAGAATGATGAAGAAACTGATATCCTATTGCAGATAGGGTGCAGTCTGGAAAAACTTTGGAAAACAGAAGTAGCATTTAGGAAGGAAAATCCTTGAAAATTTCAGTGCACAGAAGACTCATTACTGAGTGTACCAGGGAAGGAAGGCTTAGCTGAATGGGCAGATTTCAGCCCAAGCTAAGGCTGCTTGCTTGTTGCCCAGCTCATAGTGCAGTGGTATTTGGCTCAAACCAAAACCAAGCATCCATTCCATTGAATCAGCAAGAAAACTGTTCTGTGAGTTGTTTCATGTGCTTAAATTATCTCCTAGCAACTATTCTTTCAGAAGTGAGCCCACAGTAATATGTAGTATGGGTGGCTACACATCCGCCCTTACAGAGCTTAGTTTTTAAATTAATTATATTTGATCAGAACTGTTTACAACTACAGAGTATATTAAGTACCTGACATCTTGAGAAGGAAGTCCACAGAGAAGAGCACAGAAAATGCAGCACAGGCAGTCGTGTTGGACCATAACACTATCATATGACTGAAAGTGTAGAACATATCACTACAGAATTATCTTTTTTAATATCTTAAAGAACAAACAAAACCAAAACAGGAATACCACCAACAAATGTCAACAGGATAACTCCTTCTGGCTTTCTGTAACTCTATGGTGTCAAGCTGAACAAATGTTCTGCACTAAGCCTGGCCTTAGTCAGCTGCTATTATCCTAATAAACAGACAGGAAATCAGGACACAAAGCACAAGAGGGTTGGCCAGTGGGCACAAAGGAAGCCTGTGAAAGAATTAGGACTATGTCCCAGATTTCTAGCTTTTGCCATGCTGTTTTATGAAACTTGAGCAACGCCTGATTTGCCTCAATTTATATATAAATACATATATAAGTGGATTTTAGCATTTTTGAAGTGCATTCAATGCATGCAGTAGGTTCACTGTATGCCGTATATAGCTGAAGTGAGGACACTCCTTCCTCCTCTCAGCCACATTAAACGTTAAGCACCCAGAAGTTAATATCGCCACATTAAGTATGAGTCACACACCGGGGAAATCGTACAAATCTGCTTTCACGATTTCTCTCCTTAAGTCAGATTATCACCAAAGATGTGAGGCAAAGCAGGCAGCAGAGAGCAAACTTTTTAAGTCAGAAGATGCAGATAGCAGTGCATACAAAAGCTTCTGGAAAGCTGAAACTCACTATAAAATCTGTGGGTCTCCATAAAGCAGGGACAGGTTACTGTGATGCTTCATCACTGAAAGCGAATAAAACAGTTAACCAATATTCCAGTGGGAAGCATTTAACAGGATAGCACTGAACTGCACAGTGTTTTTTGTTACGCAGGAAGGGAGATGTGAGGTGACTCATTCAAGTCAATGAGTTGTGCTCCCTAAGTACAAACTGTGAGATTGAGAAGTTAAAAAATACATAAATGGATTAAAAAAATTTGTATGAGAAGTTAGGAAGGTAATTTTGCTGTTTCTGTCTCTCCTCTTGGGTATGAGTCAGGATATTTTGATGCTTGCCCATCTTTAGTTGCAAGCCACATGAACTGAATTCAAATGAAGCAGTAAATAGAAAAACTTCCCAGAATATATATTGTGTTTATTTAGGCCAGACCAGCTTGGACGAAAATGCAAAATCAGTCAAAGCCTAAAGGGAAGCTGGCAAACCCTCTGTGCTTCTGCACATCCTCACTGCGCCTTCTTTGTGAGAATGGCAATGGTGAGGGGCTGAGAAATTCTCAGTGTTTTTAGCATAATGTTAATCTGTGCATCGAGAAGAAGAGTTAAGGTGATACGCAGACCCTAACTGATGACTGCACACCAGAGTTGTCATTTTGATGACTTGTTTGGGCAAGAGTGGTAGTGGCTGGGTGATAGATTATTTTCTCTTTCTCCTGCCACAATGACATCTGCTTTATTCACAGATCAGCCACCAGTTGCTACAACAACGCCAGTGTGCTTTAGAAAATGTTGTTGAGCTGCTGAGAGAATCTTGGCTACCCATTAGTAAAATGTTAACTATGCAAAACCAAATAGCGTTTGGTTTTGTTGTAGGAAAGAAGTCAATGCTCTGCAATAAGTAAGAATGTCAAGAAGAATTTACATTCAAAAAGTAGAGAAGGGTTTAACCCATGATATCACCATGATTCAAAAATCCCCCTGGAATTCATTAGTAAGACATTAGGCCTAAAGAAAAGAGTTGATAAATAATGAGATTTAAAAAGAAAGAACAAATACACTTTCCTCTGAGCAGCTTGTTGTCTGAAGCATTTTAACACATCCATTGCCTTTCACTTTTCCTGTTGATTGTCTTAGATTTTTACACAGTAATCCTTTGCTAATAGGGTTTTATTTTTATTTATTGCTTTTCTTCCCACTTGGCACTTCAGGAGATGCTAGGTGCTGTTAAACCGTACTAGCAAGCTGATCTGGCTGCCAGTGAAGTCCCTTGCTCCCACTTGAGAAGGTGAGAGAAGCTTACACTCCAACACGTTCCTAAGAAAGCCAATTACAGGAAAGCGTTTGCAGGCCTTTCTGGGAGGGAGAGCTTTGTCCTGCAGCCAAAGGACACAGCACTGTGCTTGAGAGCTGAACGGAGAGAGCCATGCCTGAAGAAATGGGAGCAACACTGGGAGCAGGTGAATGTCTCCACGATAAGTTAAATATCAGTGCTAGAGTGAAAGCACGTGGCTGATAGCACTGAAATCTCCAGCTGCTAAAGTAGCTACTTTGTGAAAAATGAATCTGAGCTGCAGTGTTTAGAGTGAGATTCCTCCAATTTCTAGGAAAGCACTGCTTGTCATCTCCCGAGTGATTCATGTTGGGCTGCCACAGCCCCTGACAGCACTGTTAATTTATGTAGCATAGCATCTAACATGGACAGAGGTTTCCTCTGGTCCCGATCCTGTCTTTAGAATTAGAATGTGTCTATATATGTCTTGATCGTATTTTTAACTCCACCTCAAAGTTAAGTGAATATAATTCTTAATTTGTTTTCTAACTGCCTTAAAAAATTTTCTTCCCTTTGTCTCCCCAGCAAGATCAGATCAATTTTACAATGTGTTGTACTTCAAATTTAACTTCATTAAATGTTTATAGCATTAAGAGTCCAATGATATAAACCCTGCCTGTTGTATTTATAGTCTGTATGAGAAGAACAAAAACCTGAAAGGACTGAAATTCAGATTGATTCCTTGAGAACTAATTTCAACATCTATCTCATCTGTAAAGCACAAAATGCTACTAATATTTCAGAGATATCATGTTAATTTAACTGCAAGCTTATCAACTGTATTTACTGTTGGAGTTAGAAATCTAAAACCAGCTCATGATAGATCATAGGAGTATTGTTTTTCCGTCACCGTAAATAGGTTCTGAATGTTAATCTAATGATCTAGTTACATAACTGAGCTCAAGAAATGTTAAGCTACTGATTACTACAAGAATGTATGTGGAAAACCCTTCGTAGATGTTTTTCAGTGTCCTAGGACGTTACAGTCCCCTGCCCCATAGTACTCTACTTACAGATCATCCCGAGTCAGAAGGGACCCACAGGTGATTTACTGGGTCATGTGGGCCCCTAGATAGGCTATTTAAAAAAAAAAAAAAGAAAGATATTTTCATGTTATGAAGGAAAGCCCACATTTTCAAATGAAGAATGTATATATATTTTGTTGCTTACCACCCCTGCCCAACTACCATGTACCTTTTTGGCCTATGAGGAAGAAGCAAGGGTGCTGTGCGTTCAGATTTGCTGCAGTTCAGCCCCAAGTTAGCAGCACACAAACGCTCAGCACCAGTGACTCACTTGGGTTTCAACTTTTCAGAGGCTGAAGTTGGCTCTCAACTCTAAAAAAGAACACAGCACAAAAGGCAGTCTTTAAAAGGACCCTATGTATTGCAGGTAGGATGAGCAAAGAGGAAGGCAGCATTCACCGGCATCGTTGCCATGGCTACAAATTGCAATCTCTATCTTCCACATGCGGGGTATGGAATATGGGATAAGGCTGAAGAGCTTCTTGGGAAGCCACTGGTGTCTGGCCACAGCCCACAGCGGAGGCTCAGTCCGGCCCAGGGCTGTTCTGCTCAGCCCAGTCACATTTCCCTGGCATTTTTGGAAGTCCCCGATGTATAGATGCAATACTGGCAGAGAGAGCAGCTTCATTCACAGCTACCCAGCTTAAAATACAGCACTTACCCTATGGACTGCCATTTTCAGCTAATTATATACTGGGAGCTTTATTTCCTGAAAATGTGTATTGCCTTACTGAGAGGTATGGATAACATCTTCATCTGCCAGAAACAGGATTAGTTTTGACAGAGTTATGTTTACAAACATAAAATTTATCACTTTTTTTTTTTTTTTTTTTAAACAGCACCTGTGTACACCTGGAATGAGACAGTAGCTAATGATTTATGTTGGACAGTAACAACGGCTGCCTTTGCTGGAGCTATGCCATAACTTAGTGTCTGCTGCTCTGCCCCGCTGGGTCAAGACAACACATCAGTCATGTAAATCACTTAAGTAAATTATTGAGAACTTAAATTGACTTTTTCTACATAATATGTAATTACTTCCTTGAACCAACATTCCCTTACATCACTGATCTAAAAAGCTTTCTATTTATTTTTTAACTGAATATTGATTGAATTTAAATTACAGCCAGCACGGACTATTTGTCTGAACTTCAGATTCTAGTGAAGAAACTTTCCAGCAACTTTGTCAGCTGCAGCTCGCACTTCCTTGCCACCCACTACATTTGCACAGACTGTGAGCTGCTCTTCCGCCCACCACCAGGTTCACAACCCAGAAATGAGCCTGAAAACTACACCTGCATCTGCTCCAAACTACAGTGGCAAGACAGCTGCAATTAAAGTGCTGGGAGACCTGGAGATGCTGAAGATACTTCAGCAGTATAAGGAAATATGGAAGACAGTGCTGCAACATGAATTTTACATCAGGATGTTGTGAAGGGATGAGGATTTTTGCTGCAGAAGTGTAAAATCTCCATGGGGACCACAAAGATCCAGACTCCCACAGGGCTGTATCCAGTACCTACTGTATGAGCATCCTATTCTAGGACTAGAAGTAAAATAAAACATGCAGAGATTTTGTCAGCTCTTGACCTTACTTAAAATGCTTTGTGCGTGGACATAGCACTCCCATAGTGTCAGGGCTTAGCAGTCTGAGTCAGAGAAACCTGGCCAAGCTAGCTGTTCTGCCCAGGTTTTCGACCCATGATCTATAGTGTAAACACAATTTATTTAGTAGCATGTAGGCCTGTGTCACTGGAATCACCTCAAATGTCAGGAAGAAAATCCTGAGTGCAAATATCCTTCCTGTCAGGTAGTAGCATCCTGTCCTCAATCATCCCACCAAAAGCCTATAAAATAACTCAGTAAAATATTTTTCCTCCTTCAGGAGATGATCAAGTGGAAACAAATACCAAGCATTTTCAGAAGTGCCTACTTGCAGGTCTGGGGGAGAGCAGGAGCAGACTTGGGGCTTTAAGCCTTCAAGCTGGGGGAATCTCACAATAAAACCCAGCACAGGTACAGAGAGCATGTTCCCTGGGCTGCCTTGGGCATGACTGAAAAGCCCCTTAAATTAAAGTCTGACACTGTGGCTGGGTGAATTTGTATTGTAACATACATCTGGCTGCACTACCAGGCTGAGGACCGGTACTGCCAGACCCAGCCAGGGCAGTAGGAGCACAGAGTCATCAGCGCATGACATTTCAAGCTCCTGAGTCAGAACTGCTTCCGGTTAGAATTGGCAGAAGTGGTGAATATAATTCTCTTGGTATTTTATTAGTGAGATGAGAAGTTAATGGGAAAGGGCAGCTAAAAGTACTTGTGCTAAGGCTAGAAAATACATTAAAGTCAGCGCTGCTATGGATCACACCCAAGGTCACAGGATTCAGTCAGAGGAATTGATCAGTGATATTTACAACTCAACAAATTGCTTTAAGCAAGCGTGACATCATGGCCCATGCTATTTACCAGAGGAACTACATATAGGGAAGTTATAAAGCAGCTCATCAGCACATAACCAGGTTAATGTTGTTGGGCAGAGCTTCAGCCAGAGTAAGTACAGCTCTGGCCTCCCTGCCTGATGTGCTGCATGAACCTTATTATTGAAAAGTGAGATTAAACTGGTTTCTTTTTAACTAAAAATAATTTTGAGTAGCGAAGTCCTACTTGCATCTGTTGCAATAGCAGAAATGGAACCCTCTCAGCACACTGTCTGCTGTCAGTCTAGCTCATACCTGCTCTCCAAGCCTTTCTTTTTAGCAGTTATGGAAATCTGGACCAAATGTTTATTCCTGTCTTCACTCCACAGTCCTCCAGTTTTTATGACACAGGTGAGTTTTATGCTGACTTTGCTGAATGCGTCAGTGTAGACAGATACCAAGGAATCCTAAAGCAGTGGTCATTTTCCCAGATTACATGAAGTCAGCCACAAGAAGTGGCTAAAGGACCAGCCCCGGCGGGGTATGGACTGGGAGATGTCTTTCGCACTTATTCCAGGAGAAATATGGTGACAGTAGCGCCTGACCTGCCTGCAGTGAGGTACCTCCATCCCTGAGCTCCCTGTACAGCAGGGTACAGTCACTCACTATAGAGAGGGCAGGTTTCATTGCCAAAGGAGGCAAATTCCCTTTCATGGAGCTGCTGGTGGACTTCGCACCAGCTGGTTTATAGAATTGGACTTTTATTTCTCTCTGTTGGAATCTGCCATTCTCTAATGTATCATATCAAATTGAACAGTCTCCCTTCATTTTTTTTCCTCCCCTAACCTTTATGAATCCTCTTGAGTGATCTGTGAATGGGATCAAACAAATTTTGGTCTCTCTCTCTCCAAATCCTGACACGTGAATTGATTTCAGCAGGACACATTAAGTGAATGATGGATCTCTGCCAAAAGAGCATGTAGGATTTTGCAAGAGGGGCGTAAAAAGAGGGAGACTTTGCCTTCTCCCTTTTTTCTCCCTCTTAGCCAGTCTTGTAAAGAAAGGGCAAAAGCACTCAAATTCGTTACTCTGGAAGTAAATTGTTTTTCTTGCTACCCTCTCGGAAGCCCCTGTGGACGCGTCCCATTGCTGCCCTGCCCCAAGCCCTGGAGCAGGAAGCAGCGAGATGCACGGCCTCATGCTCCCACCAGCTGCATGCCTCCTGCGGGCCCTCTTTCCCACCAGCCAGCTTGGCATTGCCAGCCCCGCCACTCATTTTCTAAGGCTCAGCCAACAGTTTCTCAGCCCATTAAGGCTGGCAACAAGAGCTGGGTTGTTGTAATAAATGACAGTAAGATCACAAGCTCGAGGGAGCTTGTTCTTCTCCGTTCACAGCTCTCTTGAGAAGTTTCAGAGGCTGTAGTCATTCCCCTGCTCTGTATGCCAAGCCAGAGCTTTTGATGCTAATTTGTTGGCACCGCAAACTCCCACTGAAACGATAGGTCCTATGACCTTCTTCAGTTACAGATAACACAAACTACAGTTATATTTAAGTGGCATATTGGTTAACCTCAGTGCCTTGCAATACTTTCTTTTGACTCAGTTTCCATCATTAATAAGGTTACATTACAAAGGCACCTTGAAGTTTCTCTCAGGGAAATTTAGCCAACAAGCTTGCTCTTGTGAGTGGAGCATTCTGCACCCAGCTTGTGTTTTAGCCAGGCTGTGCATCGCGAGTGTTCTGAAATACCGGCAGCAGTGGAGACGTTAACACTGACAAAACACCCAGCGAACAAGTACTTGGGCAAAATAATATCAAAAATAGGTGTAAGTGACTGCTGCTGTCATTTTTAAATTCTCTGAAAGGATTTGTGGACAAAATCGACAAATAAATTTTGATCTGACCCTCCAGCGGGACTACTGGATTAGAAACAAAAAAAAGACCACTGACAAAAGAAAAAGATTCGGGCCATGATTTTGTCTTCAACAGCAGGAGATGCAGCTATATAGTGAAGAAAATCCCTGAAACCCAGCTTCTCTTTCATCATTAATCTGGCATCAATCATCATGCGAGATCTAGTTTGAACATAAGGAAGAAGTTTTTTACACTAAGGGCAGTGAAGCACTGGCACAAGTTGCCCAGTGAGGTGGTGGTGCCCCATCACTGAAGACACTCAAGGTCAGGCTGGACAAGCTCTGAGCACCCGATGGAACTTCAGATGTCCTTGTTCAGTGCAGGGGAGTTGGACCAGACATATTTTAATGCCCTTCCAACACAAACAATTCTATGATTCTACAATTTTTAAGAGCAGTGTTATGGGGGAGTTGAACAGTGTTTGCATTTTGTAGACAGGATTCAGTTTTCTCACATATACACACACATTTCAAAGTTCAATGCCTGGCACTGGGCAACCTTTGCCACAGCTCTTCAAAACTCATTCCCACATATCATGAACATGACCCTGCTAACTGCTCCCAGCTGCATTAGGGAAGCCTGCAGCAGCTCTCTATGACAGTGCCGTTAGGATCTCATGTCTAGGTGCTGTAACCACTGAACATGCATAAGAAATGCATTAAAATTGTGTTACTTCTGTGCAGGCTGGGGAAAGGGAATGCCTGGTGGTGATGAAGACTTCTCAAGTCATATGGGGGTGACAGTAGTCTTTTAGCTGTAGGTACAACTGTTAGAGAATCCAGAAGGACTACAGAGCCAACAAGGAGGTAAAACTCCTTTCCTTCCTGGAAAGGCTTGGACAGGCCCTTCAGTAGCTCTTCCACTTCTAAAGTCAACATATTTTACTCTATTGACGAGTATCATTTTCTTTCTTACTGAATAAATAAGGATCAGTTTGATAATTAATCAAATAAAATAAGATATCCATGAAGATGTGGAGTTTGGTTTGATGGAAAGAGAGCCAGGTGTCACCAGGGGATGCTAACAACTTGCAGAACCAATTATACCATGGCCTGGGATTACACACACATTGTTGTTCACTACTTCCGTTATCCCAGCAGATTTACCTTAATAAACAACACACTGTTTTCACAAGCAATCTTATAATCATATCTCCATCTCCCCTCCCATCCAGCAAGAGAGTAGAGAATTTATTTCACCAACAGAGCAAAGCAGACATTACAGACTTAATTAAGAAGTTAATCCCTGTGGTTTCTTGCTGCTGACGTTCCAGCCACCGTTTCTGTGGATATTTGCTTAAAAATGGAACTTTCAAGAGCAAAAACAATGTCCACAAATGCACCTCTGATCACAGCGTGCTATTTACTCATGTTAAATTTGACTTTATGTGGCTATATCTTTACTGTCGACTATGGTCAACTAAAAACCTACATGGAGCTACAGTGGGCAATGAAATCTTGCCTTACTAGAGATGGTGGTGAGCACACATAGTAAATACAGCCCAACATGCAACAGTGTGCTGTACGCCTATGAGCTTGTATGTTTTGATGCATATCTGACATCCGAGTGCAATCCATGGAACGAGATATCAGGAAGTAATCCTTCTGAGATCACAGAAGTATCAGACAATGTGTAGAGGTACAGTTTACATAAAATGCATGCACAGCTGTCAGATTATAACAGGGTTTTGGCACACCAGCAACCTATTTAAACATGTAGTACACAGGCAATGGGAGAAGTTCAAAAATGGAAGAGTACTGAAAAACAACTGTGTCCCAAAATGAAAAATAGAATAAAATTAACAGTGTTATCCTTTTGCCAGTCAGTCAGCACAGACTGTAACTGCTCCTCACTCCGGCATGCTGCTACTGAAAGGAAACGTGGTGTAGGCAGCTTCTTACTTCTCAGATAACCATGTTCTAGACTGCTAACCTTGTTTAAATATACACATAGAATCTAATAAGCAAATAAGTCACAGACAGTTAACTTTTCCCTCTGAAAAACAGAGAACGGAATAAATAGGCAGCAATCCATGCAGACAGATTGCATTTTCATCTGAGATTTTCATCTAATCCATTCTATACTCCCCCACATTACCTCTTTCATACACTGCTTTCTCTCCCCTTGCTCACATTTCTGTATTCTCCCCAGAACCACCTCACCATTCCCTGTGTTACTATAATGAAGTAGGCAAATTCAGTCTAGCAAGGCAGAACTGTTCTTCTTTTCCAATATGCTGCATCTGTAAGTCAGTGATGTGCCAAAACTGTATTAAACTAAAAGTTGATATAGTTGCATAAACAAAAAGTGATTATTAACTCAGCTATGGATCTTCTCAGTCATCTAATTCCTTAGTAGTTTGTTCAAGAATGTTAATAATTAGAAGCTTATTCTTAACCTGCTTAGTTTTGTTATCAAGATTAGTATTAGGATTTTCCAGGGACAAAACTCTTGAAATTCTGTTCTGACTTGCATCTTGTTGAAGGTTGGGAGCTGGATTGATACAGTATGAAATGATGAATGATATTTGCTTAAATGAGACAATCATCTAAAATAATTTGTCCAACATGTGTAACTCTTCCTATATGTCTCAAGTAAAGAAATAATACAGCTTCACTATGTCATAGAGCGAGGCTGAGCATACACATACCTCTTAATCCTTCCACTGAGATTTAAGATTATGCCAATGATAATCTTATTGTTACTAAAATGAAGCACTACTATATGCTGGAAATACCAGCACCCTACGTATCCAGAATGTTTAAAGCAAGATTCAGAAGGGGCTGAGTCTGCCTTCAGGTGTATGTGGCACAACATGGAAGCACAGAGCTGCAGCAGTTGCAGGAATGCAGGCGCTCTCAACTAGAACTGAGCTAGCAGCCTGCTTCCCCTCTTCTCCCAGGCTCTGAAGATGACAAGAAGGACTACAGAAGGTCTTCCCACTGCTCAGTGCCAAGACTCACGCCATTTCCGGACTACAGAAAATAGAGTGTGCGCACACTGCTGGTGCCACAAACTGCTCGTGTTGTGACACTCATCCAATGGCATCCTGCTAAATTAGGGGCTCCCTTTTGTATTTCATGCAGCTTCAAGCAACATTGCAACCACATATTGCTGTGAAGCAGCCCTTCAGTTCCAGATCTCTTGTCTTGGCATGCATAATTCCTGGCAGATCCCAACAGCTCCTTCTCCCCTGCACATTGCTTCCCTACTCCACCTTCCTGAATGCCAAAGCATCCTGAGCTTTTTTGTAGGCTAGCTCCAATTCTTTTCTACAGAAGTCTTAAAATGGAAGGCAACTTCCTGGATTGCCTAAGGTATTAATAGCATAATATTTGAATGCAATTAGCTTAGAATGATTCCCTCCTTCTGCAGTTATTGATAAGTGGAACTACTGAGTACTGAATGTTAACAAGTGAATTGTATTTTCAATTATTATTCAGTAACAGTTATAATACACAGTAATGTATTACACTGAACACTTTCTCCTAGTACTTTCTTATGTTGAGATAAATTTCTTCTTTCAAGACTTGTATTCATGAGCAACATAGGGGAGAAAACACCTTCCTTTCTTCTGCAGGTTATTTGGAATAACCCTGTGGTCCGTTCTTAAAATTGCTTATTAAAACCTGAGCAGTTTAACTCAATTAAGTGGACTGAAGTCACACAGAAATTTGGNCTAATAAAATCAAAGATAAGTGGAACTACTGAGTACTGAATGTTAACAAGTGAATTGTATTTTCAATTATTATTCAGTAACAGTTATAATACACAGTAATGTATTACACTGAACACTTTCTCCTAGTACTTTCTTATGTTGAGATAAATTTCTTCTTTCAAGACTTGTATTCATGAGCAACATAGGGGAGAAAACACCTTCCTTTCTTCTGCAGGTTATTTGGAATAACCCTGTGGTCCGTTCTTAAAATTGCTTATTAAAACCTGAGCAGTTTAACTCAATTAAGTGGACTGAAGTCACACAGAAATTTGGCTGGTTGAAGAATGCAATCAAGTGATGTTCTGCTATGTTTAATGATGGAAAAACAACACCATCACCACACAAGAAAAGGATCTCTTTAGAATGCACAGTATCAAATACTAAATTACAATCTCAGCCGGAGAGGCACTTATTATACTGGAAAGCTGAATTCACAGTCTAATGTCATTACATGACAATTACACTACTGAGGTTTGCATTTTTGTGGGGTGCCTGTTGATACAGAACATAGTGTCTCATGTTCTAAGCTATAAAGCATTACAAATAGGATTTGCAAGGTGAGCGTTTCAGTTTTAAAATGAAAACCTTCCTACAGAGAAAGTAACGTGAGGGTCTCTACATCCATGGAGGAAAATTAGAGACACGTACAGTACAGCCATGATCAGCTGACTCCTATTAGGCTATATATTCAGATTACAGAGTTCTTCAGTAGGAAGAATTTTTTTGCTTCCTGAAAACAACCAGCCAACCTTCCTCTTCACTGAAATGTGCTGCATTGCAAAACTATTGGTATTCTCTATAATGTGTAAGGTCCTGACTAATGAGCACTGAATAACCACGACTACATCAACAGCAAGTCCAGCACTTTGTTCTGCAATACTTTTGTGTTCACCTGAATGTGGCTCAGTAACTGTTGGCAAAAGACTTGTACTAGATTGCTTAATTCTGCTATTGTTTATCATGTACATGTGTCATAGTCTCCTTTTCTAACAAGCAGTGGTCTGGATTGTGCTCTGGTGTGATCTAGACTCATATATTTGATATAATCCCACAGTGAAAGCTAAAAACTTTTATTTAAATCCTTCAGTGCTTGTGAATTTGAGAAAAGCAGCCAAAACATTAGGAAAGCCTAAGAAGATCTCTGAATTTCCCAACCCAACTTCTACAGACCAAATTAGTCATAGTCTCGTCACAGTTTTAATCTGTCCTGAAACTGAGCTGAGTCAGTTCAGCACAAATTCTGAAGCCGTCCTTGATATTGTCCTGTATATTAACACATTTAAAGCCCTTGACTAATGCTGCTGTGAACTGAAGTTAATTCAGATTTGGATGTTTCGGAATGCAGGATTTGGCTCAGAACAGATTATCTTCCATCATTTTAACATTTCAGTCTTCTCTTGGATTTCATTGTCTTTCATTTGTTCAGATTTAATCCAGGAACGAGGAATGACTGGATCCTTTCGAACTGCCCCTTCCTATGGCTTCTTTGCCAAATCCCTCCCTATTCATTTGTCACTTGTGAAACCATTCAAAATCTCTTTTGATCTCGGTGGCCAGATGCATTTCAATAACAGGAACCTCCTTCCAAGTTGCATTTTACACCCAGACTCACACTAGCTTACAGTTCAGAAGAGATCCCTGGTGATAGGAAGATACATTCTGACTTTACACATTACACTAATAATTTTCAGTTCCAGACAAGATAAAAAATAAAACTTATGGTTTCTGACATAACATAGCAATATTTCTTGAATTTCATGTGTTGCTACCCTTTTTAAAATTCCTGAAATAGCTTCAGTTTTTCCTCATAGCACATCACGATTTGTTTCCGTGAAGTCTTGAACATCAGCAGTCAGTAAATGTCAAATCACGATGGTGTCTGAGATATTTCTGAGGTGCTTTCTACACTGTCCATTGAAGTATTCTGCTGGTTTGTCATTTGAACCCTGCATGGTTTAAAGCCAAACTACAGTTTGGTGACTGAATGGGTTTGGATAGTAAAACTCTCAAATCACACATGGATACAAATTTATGAATGATTCTACTTCCCTTTTTCATGGGAGATGCAATGAGGTCCATGAAGAGTCTGGCAGGGCAGCGTAGCAGTACCAGCCGTGCTATAGGTACCGCCTTCGTTTGTGGGGTTACCACAGGGTTCTCCCACTTGCTGTTAACAAGATCGTCTCAAATCATGGCGAAGGACGCTGGGGTCCCCTCACAGTATCTCAGGTTCTTCCTTCTTTCTGGGTTCAGTTTAAACTCTCTATTCTGGCATTTCTGACCCCACAGAATTTCACTGTTTCCCTGCTTAGGGGATGGAGCAGTCTGGTGACTGATCAGTTCAAAGCAAAATGAAAGCAAAATGCTGTATTCCAGCTTTCTGTTGGTGGTGACAGCATTCACAATTTGCTTGTGCAGAACATATATCTTCAGAATTAACAGGTTGTTTGGATAGTTTGCATGTAATTATGGTTTTTACAAGTGGATGAATTTTATTCCATCTTTTGCTATGTAACTTTTGGCAGCATCTTTTTTTCTCAGCTAGCTTGAACAGTTCATACTCCCTGCTGTCTTGGAATTCACAAGTTTTTTCAGAAGAATTCTTAGATGAAATTCATACTTCACCTCCTTTTAGTTAGGCTTATGGTCCCCTGCCAACTTGTGAGAATTTCCACAAAGCAGAGCTATCTCTTGTTTCTGTATCACCCGTAAAGGGAGGCAGGTTTCAGAAAAATTTATTTGATCAGAGTTCGTATTTAGAAACTGCATATGTAATTTTGTTGCTCCTCTGGTGGAAAGAAGTTGAGACTAGGAGACAACAACTGTTTAGGTAGCCAATAAAAAAGGTAAGATTGAGTTGTGTAGAGCACAGAACAAGGTATCAAAGAGCTGGTTCATTTTGACTGCTGCTGTCATTTCCAACCTGTCACTTAAGCAAAATTCCACCAAACTATCACTAAAAACATTTCTCTTGGTTTTGTGTACCAAGGATTTGGTAATAAAGTTGGAGCAAATGCATGTTGCAGTGAAGAAACAGTATTTCCCAAGTTCTTAACTGATGTAATGCATACAAATTATTTTAATCGTTAAAGAATATATATATACCTAATCTCCTCTAAAATGACCGCTATATGAAGCCTTAGATTTAAATTCTACGTTTCATAAAGTGTACAAAAGCGTGAATTTGGTGCTCAGAGGCAGAGCACTGATTGTTAGAACACAAGCACTGACACCAAGCAAAACACAGTCCCACCAAAACATGCGTTCTGCTTGCAGAGCCCTCTGTGTCAAACGTTCAGTGAATTTACTCACAAGTCAGAACTTATCTACAGAGCTGCTTTTCACAGTCTTCATGATCTGTGCGTCAGTAATATTGAGATGTTTGGAGCTTTTCACGTGATCAGTTAACTGACTTGGATTTGTAAATACTTAAAAAAAATCTTGCAACTTAAGGAAATCTTATTATGATTGGGGAAAAATTCCTACCCTTTCTCCTCATAGTAGGCAGCCAGAAAACTTGAATGCTTTAAATTCCTTGAATTTAAAGAAGCTTGAGATGTGCTTTGAAATAAGTAATATATTTCCTCTTCCTGTCTATTTCCACTTACTCTGAATGATTGGAGTTACTCTAAAATGTTTTATACTTCACAGAAATATTAACAGCAAACAGATTACACTCAGAATATCAAAATGCAGATTCTGTTTTTCCTTCTCTTCCTACCATGGTGGGGACACCATGTTACCAGGAAACTCCAGAGTGTACTAATACTGAATGCACAAGCATACGGGAAAGGAGAAGAAACATATGAGAGGAAATACAGTTTTCATTCCTCACTGGGATAAAAGCAATTTTTGTCTTCCTATGGGTGAAGAGTACGCAGCCTTGGTGAGCTCAGCAGCTGTCTCCTAGAACCTGAGGCAACCACCTTCATGGGGCTGTATGTTCATAGAACACAGCCAAAAACTGCCTGGCCACATCCTGGCCTTTTGTCCTGAGCATGTGCCTAGTGACATTTGAATAGACAAGAAACATCTTTTGGTACTTCAGTTAAAATCAGCACCTCCTTATGAGAAGTTTTCTGGAATACTTAAAATCTAGTAAAATATAATGTAGGCACACTTGAGCTATTCAGAGCATCTGGAAGAGTCTTTCTCTGCAGCCCAGGGCTTGGCATCCAGTGCTGCCCCGGGCACGGCTGTGTCTGTACTCCCACAGCTGAGCTGTTTGCTGAAGCTGAGATCACAGTTCCCAGAGGAGCTCTCATTCCTCGCATTTTTAAGGGAACACTTAACCAGAGGCAGAACCAACAGTTGCTTGTTTCTCCTTGTCTACCAATAGGTGACTTTGGACTGAATTAAAATGGGACCTGGAATGAAAAATAGCCATGATTGCTCCACAGCCTCTAATTACTCAAAGCCATTAAGAAACTCATGTAGAATGGAAAAGCTGCAGCATTATTTTCATTTCTCTTTTCCCTTGTTGGTAACCTACGTGGCATCTGAGGTGCGCTCTTTGTATACACTGAGCTGGATCTGTAAAACAAAGTCTGTGCCGCAAACTCCATCTAATGAAACTGTTTGAGCCCCCTGATAGATACCTTTTGAAATTTTCTCTCCTCTTGTTTCATCTCTTTTTTAATTCCATCTCAGCAAATGCTAGTGCTCTGGCTGAATGCATGGCCCTTCCTCTTCAGAAGCTGATTGTAGCAAGACTTAGATTGCCACCCCTTTCGAAGAAAAATGCCTCTTGACAGCTCTTTGGAATGAAGGGGGAGTTACGTGCAGGGGTGACACTGGCAGAAAGAGTTGGCTCTCACCATTTTTTCAAACTGCATAATGAATGAAATGTTTAACAGAAGAGAGGATGTAGGGCTGGCAACACGTATTAGTTAAAGGGCTTTTTGAAGCCATCTGTCCACCAGCTTTAGCCACTACTGAATGAAAATTCGTTTTGAAAGCACAAGGGACAGACACTCTAATCTTCCAGCTCTTCATCCTCCACTGCAAGCCAACCAAAGGCACTTGTGACACTCAGGAAAGGAATGCAGTCCTCAGCTAAGGGATGACTGCTTTGCAATCATTTTAAATTATGATGCTGACAACATTTACATCAGTTAACAGTATTTCTAAGTGCAAACTACCACTAGGGACTGAAATGATAAAAATGATCTGCAAAAGAATCAGCCACTTCATCAGTGCAGAATTTCAGGTGAGTAAAAGACAGACTCTTCTCCAAAAATACAACTGTGATTTAGTGTGTCAGTCAAGAGTACAACTTTCAGCTCCTTTCTTTAAACACTGAACCAAAACTTCCCTGCTACTGTGACCTGTGCTGGCACTCATTTCAGGGGTAGCATTTTTAATGATTCATGATAACCTCTAGTTCTGCACATAACAAAGGGTAGAACAATCCCCAGACTGCAGGGATAACTTGTGGTATTTATTCTTCACAGGACTCAGATCAAATAAAGAAGCCCACTAGCTGGTGACTACAAAACAGAGATTACCAAAAGCAAACATTTATTTAAATATTTGTGGAAGTACCAAACAAGAAGCTGCAGAAGCAAGACCTCATTACTATCCTAGTTATGAGCAAACAGTAGGAAACAATGATTGTTTCATACTCAACAGAACATGGAAACTCAGATACTCTGATGAAACTTTTCATACTTGAGACCTGCTTCCTACCCAACTCTGTACACTGTTGCGCAAAAGAGAACGAGACAACTTCTAACCACTGACTGTACACTGCCAAATGTGGGAAAATGACGTGTTAATTTATGCAACAGGATCTGAAGAGCAATGCAAAAAGAAAGAAAACCATCCAGACAAATGTCTTGGGTGCGCCCTGGCCTACTGGATCCGTGCACCTGGCAAATCAGCAAACTAAAGCAAACAAATGGGGGAAGTAAGTTCATGTTTCTGAAGAAAAGAAAATAAGACAATTTCCCTCGCCCCCATTCTAAGTTTGCATTATTATACTTTCCCAGGGCTATTCCATGTTAGTTGTTACCATCCTTCACAGCCATTGTTTAGACAGCTTGAGCAGTGGCAACAGAAGTGAAGTAGATATTTATGCAGTTGAAACCATAGCATACAAGTGCATCTTTGGTCCTAATTTCAGCAGGAAGAGATTATACGGATGGAGTCAAAACGGATATAATATTGAGAGGAAAATAAGTCCTTGAACATTTTGCCCCAAAGTATTTAAAAGTAGCACTTGAACAGTTCATTCCTTTAAGGGTACCTCACTGGTTGGGTTGCATAGTTTGCCATCTGTAGTACAAACAACTCACACAAAAATCACAGCTCAGAGAAAAGGTTGCAGTCCTCCAGTCCTGATAAAAGAATATTTTGACGTCAGCTTGTAACTAATAGGCTCTTTGCAAAGTGTTTGTGGCAAGAAAAACTAAGGTGATATTTGGAGATGTTTCACACTGCTCTGTGGGCAAAGTGTTGAGAAGTTGTGCATGAACCAGGTATCTGTGAGACATCATCAGGACTCAGTGCCATGTTCCAGGAACCACTAGAAAGGATCTAGGTGATCCCATGCAGAGGTGATAGAAAGCAGAGTCAGTGCTGGCAGGTGCTCCATGTGGAACAAAACAGAGAGTGGTGAATGATCAAATCATCTCTTGGCTGTATGGAAGGCTGTGCTAATGGACTCCAGCAAATCTGCCTCCAGGCTTAGCTGGAAGAGTAGGAATGGAGAGAAGAGTGTGTAGATCTTGAGAGACCTGGAGGAATTACGGTAGGGAGAAAGCTGCACAGCAAGCAGCAGGAGAAGACAGACAGCAGTTTGCTGTTACCATTGCCTTTTGAAAATTATAAACTGAAGAGAAATAAAGGAAAAAAAGTCCTGAAGGTACATTGTATCATCTGTCCGTTCCATCAGTGACATACTAGCCAGAGTAGATGTGTATGTATCAGACAAGCTAACTAGTGGAGGAAAACATTTACTGATTTACATGCTACTTTCCCCCCCCCTGCATTTTACTGAAGGATGCCTGGACAGAGGAGTTTAAAACACAGTGCAATGAAGGACAGAGAATGTGCTTTGTCCAAATGGAAATGGAGTTTGGATGAATAGTCATATAAAACAGAATACAAATTTCTCTTTACTTGAAACAAGTGCCTACAGACTAAAAAGACTGAACATGACTACATTGATCTATTTAAAATCAGGGAGAGAGGCAATTTGAAGAATAACTATTTTATCTGTTATCAAGCTGATAAGGGAAGCGATGTGACTGAATGCTGCTTTTGTTAAGAAGCAATCAAAATGATAAGAACTTGCAAAGATGTGTGGCCAGACTACATTACTAGCTGGACACCACTTAAAAAACCCACCACTAACTAAAATGGCAAATTACTTACTTGGCAAATATGGAAACATAGCCTCAGCTTGTGCCAACTCCCAGTCCAGCTCCACCGAGGCACCTGAACAAAGCCCTTTCAGAGGCAGTGTAATTTAGGCTACCCGAGGTAGTCAGGATGCTCAGGTGTATAAAGGGGCCTCATGGAGCGCCAGACAGAGACAAATTCACATGGAGTAAGCAAAGCACTTTGCTGGCATGTGGACGTGGGTTCCGGAGGCTATTCCCAATACAGAAGACAATCACTGGCAGGTAATAAAGGAGGCATTTATGTGATATGTCAGCGGTTAGTGCAAAGCTTAAAAGAAATGAGATCATGTGGCAAGATAGCATTCTCTGCCTTTCCCCCAGGGAAAGGAGCATTACTGTTATTACTATAAGCCATTGTTACCGCTACTTCTTTGAAATAAAATGTGACACAGTATCGTCAGCTGATACTTGTGCGATCGCAGCTATCATAAATTGTGGTTTCCAGAATATTAATCTCCAGTTACTCTATGCAGCTACCACACAAGTCTGTAGCACAGATAGACAGATCCCTGGAAAATAAATATATAAACTAAACATCAACCCTCCAGCAAGGTCTCCCCACCTCCTAGGTGCTGCTTTACTTCAAGTGTTTAGAAGTTAAAAACAAAAAAGTACAAACCAAAGTAACAATAGGTGTCTTGGGACAGAGAGTATAGCTACAGCTATTCAGACCAACGACAACAAAGTCCTGAGTTATCCAGTTCTTCATTCCCCATTTACTACAACATTTAACTAGCATAATTTTTCATCTATTTTCTATATATATTTCTAAATTTTATGTAGAAAAACAGCCTTTAGTATCATCTTTCATCTGAAATGCCAATCTAATTACTTATAGTAATGGACAGAACAAGTAGAATATAGCTCCTGCTACAATATCTTGAGCAAAACTTCTTAATTCTCCTTTCCTACTATTTGAAGAAAATATTATTTCATGAACCCTAATTTTGAAATCTCTGTAAATTTCAGATTAACTTTCACAGTATTCACAAATTAAGAAAACTTTAAATGAAGCATATGTATTGCAACTGCAATTAAAAATTAAAACAGATGAGCATCTTCTGAGACCGGACGGTTGCATGTCTACTAAAATGCTTGCTAACCCACTGAAAGTAAGCTAACCTGTCAGTATACCATATTACAGACGTCACTTTAGATATGGCCCAGTTACAGTCAACTAATGATCAGAATAGTTAACCAGGCTAAAAAGTATTCTGAACATTAGAAAAAGGAAAACAGTGCAGATTTATTTATCTCTCTGTGACTTTCATTTTTTCTGACTTTTTGTGTGTGTGTGGTAACTAAATTACAATATTTACTGAATGGAAAAGTTTTTGCTCATGGATTCTAGGCCATGAACCAATGAGGTACTTGTAAGTAATACTATACAAAGCTAAATTTTCAAACTGTGGGAAAATTGCACTGCTTATTTTCAACATAACCATGCAGAACTGAAGTGAGTGTGTACACAGCAGCATCGGAACTATGCAGCAGTATCAGAACAGGTTCCATTAGCAGAAAGTTGCCCACAAGAATCTCTTGCCAGCTCAGTATAGACCTTGTGTTTGGTATCTCAAATGCTTAGGTTTTAATTCTGCCAAGACATTTCCAAAATCCTCATAATTACCATTTAGCTGTTTAGTAGGGCTGGTACCAAGATAGAATTTGTCACTCCAACTGCAATAGCATGCTTTTTCACACACTCATTTATCCTCAGAATACTCTCTTGCCGCCCTGAACTGTGTGGTTACACAAGAGATGAGTCAAGAGCATCCTACAGACCAACAGCAAAATAAAAGTTCATTTCTTTGCTTTCCAGAGAGACTATTGCACAAATAGAGAATATTTCATTTACCACAAGATCTCACAGCTGACAGGCAAGCACAGTGGCACCAAAGTGAGCTAAAGCTGAATGGAAGGCAGACCAAAACTTCTATTTCCATCTGCTTATGTTGTACAATACTTCATACAACAAAACTCCATTGAATTAGGCTTTTATGTATATTAGGACTTTATGTCTATTATAATGCAACCCACATCCTTATCTTTTCAAAACATATAAGACTGTGGTTTTCCACTTTCAGGAAAGTTTAAAAACTCAAAATCAGGTGTAAGCTCATGGAAGGATTGCACTGAGGAGCTGGATACATGTTCATGCCACATTTACAATTAACAGTGTAAATATTCTTAGCTAGCTGCCTGCCTCACAGTCTTCAAATTGGATTTTCATCATAGATGTCTATAGAAAAGGCTGAAATGAGGCTTCTGGAAGACTAGCTGTGCTGTATGTGCATGTAATGTGTTTCACAAATGAAGAGCAGATAGGCGCAGAGGACTTACTAAAGAAAACTGTTGTTGACCAAAAAAAGCAGTGATGGTGAACTGAAATGATGATTTTTGTTGATCACCTCAGTTGTTACATTATAAACTTGAGCCTGAAGCACTGGAAAAAACTGGGATGAAATGGAAGCACTTGAAAACGTGAATGCAGAGGTAGATTGCTTTACAATTATGGAAAAAAGTGCATATTGCTGTGGAAATGAGATAGGGGAGCAGATGACACAAAAGATGAACATTGCAGAAAAGGGTAGGAAGAGACAGAATGAGCTCCATTTGAAGACCTGGAGAAAATGAAATGGATAAGGAAGTTCAGAGAGTGAAGGACAAGTGCTTATCAGATAAGCCAGCACAGCAAAGCTATAATATTGGATCCTGAGGAAGAAGGTTAAGAAGAGCCAGCATGTGGATTTTAAGTGAGAGATGTAGTCTGGCTGGATGAGAGATGGGACTGTATGATCCAGGGAAGTTAGCAGAAGAAGACAGCCTACCCTGGACAGGAGAAAGGAAGCCACTGGCAAAGCAAACTCCCTCCCTCCTTCCAGCAGTATAGAAACACAGGAAGGAGATGGCTGGGGAAAAGCTTGGTGAAATATGCTGAAAGAGATGAAAAGACAATAGCATGAAACTGAGACTACAGCAATTCTGTGAAGTGTAAGAGAAATATAAAGATGCACCAAGAAACTGCTAATGTTCTTCATGCGCTGGGAAGAAAGTTGAAAGTGCGAGAAGAGGTATGGCAGTGAGCTCTGCAACACAAACTATAACGTACAGCAGCTGTGTATTCTTTTAGTCCATCCCAGGTTACAGTTCTCTTAAATAAGATTCAATTTTTATGTTCAGACTGCTTCTTTTTGTTCATAGGATCTTTAGTACACTGGTAAAAAACATGCAACACACATGACATGAGAGGTTTTAATGGTACACATGCCCTTATGCACAGAACGCTTCTCACTACAATCTCTACAGAGTCCATACACAATGCATTAATGACTTAGATGTTCTTGTTGATCTTACTGCCCTATTTGTTTTGGGGTTCGGTCACCATCCATATGTGCTTCCCTCCTCTCTGAGCTACAATGGAGTTTCCTCTAGTACTTCCAAATCTGAATGGAGACCCACGTATAATATTGTAGGCTAATACTAACCTTGAAAAGCAATTCCTAACAATATTAACTTCCTATACATTAGATCTCTTCCAGTGCACAGAAAACTCACATCTCTTTTATTGAAAAGCCACATACTTCCCTCCAGGCAGCTCACAAAATTAAGCAAGTGGGATTTTGTTTCTAGCTTGTACTTAGCAATTAAATTGCTATACAAGCTTGAACAGGAGATCTAAGTTTTGACCCCATTTATACTTGTCCAAGGGCACCAGGCGGGAAGAGAGGAGCGGGATAAGCACAGCCACTGGCAGAGCTCATTACCAAGCATGCTGTATAAATTCTGCAGTGATTAGGAAGTGTGGAGAACTGGCTGGGTGTACCAAGCCAGGAGACAAGTAATAACAGAGAGCATCAGCTAGCAGGACTATCACAATGTGTTTTTATTCACTCTTTCAAGAAATAGCTACTTTAAATCAAGAATAGCAGATAAGAAACCTCTTGGATTCATGGCTGGCCACAAACAGGGGTCAATCCCTGCAGTTCATTTGAGCAGATTTCCTAAGAACTTCTGCTTCTGGTGAGTGACCAAAAATTACAGACTTCCTTTCATGTTCAGTGAAGCTAAAATATACCTCATATTAGCCTTTTTGATGAAAGATCTTTAACAAGGAGAGAGCAGTGACAGTTTCAGACACACCGCTTATCTTCACAAATGCAATGCCCCAATCTATTGACTGGATTAGCAATTTGAAAAAATGATGTTTGTACATATAGGACTGCAACTGTACAGACAATGGCTGTTCTTTTTTCATGATAATAATGCTATGAAGTCTAAAACATCATCCCTAACAGAACACAAATAAAAAGAACATGATCTACAATTAAATGGCACTTCCTTCCTGATGTAACACATACAGATGCTCCACTTATCAACCCCCAGTCTCAAATATCATTGAACATGACTTTTATTATCCTCCAGTTTTTGGTCAAAACCTACAAACTTTTCTTGCAAGAAATCAAAGAAATACTTTCTGGAATAGCAGCTCTGGCACTGCCCAAAGATCTAATCCTTCAAAGCCGATTCCCATAAATTGTTGAGGTTTGCCAGAAATTAACTCTACATCCCTATAATCCTGGGAAGAAATCCCAGTTGCTGGAATATTCTTCAATAGCTAATTAGAAGAACTTTATTCATTTTCCTTCTGTATTCTAGCTCCAGTAGGCACTAACTTGTTAAAAAAAAAACTTAAAAATCCGTATGAAGACCACTCGCAACCTCATAAGTCAGCAGACTTAAAACGTCCTTTTTAAAGATATAATCTTACTAAATATTAACAACTGCAGTCTTCAACACAGTGGGAAGGCTAATGTGAACTCTCATGCAGAAGACTCCTCCTATTCTCCTACAACAAAGTAATTGACCTTGATTTTCATTATGTTTTCAGTTTGAGACGTATAACTCACTTTGTGGTTAATTAGCTAGCACTGAAGCCCATGACAGTGGTTTGAGGGTAGTGCTATTGTGGGCATAACCAGATCCATTAGAGTTGCACTGAGCACAGGAGCAGACCCCAGCTTAAGAATTTACCAATTTACCCAGTAAAATTACTGTCAGCAGAAGGCAGGCGGGTAATGCAAGGAGGAAGAGAAGAATCATTTTTTCCAACTTCAAATGGATAGCTTTGCGAAGTTGAGGACAATCTGAAATTCCTGTAGAAAGAAATACAGGGTTCTGTAATTGTGGTTTGGTTTTGATTGAAAAGACCTTGCCCAATTCTTTAGCCCTCGCTGCCTCCAAGCATCTTCTTTCTGCTTGCCAATTTAAAAATATTTGGGCTAACCTGCAAATAATTAGTGGACAATTTAATCTTTTTGGTTTTTCTTTTTTTGAATATATGGAAAGATAAGGATGCGCTGTTTCAGAAAGGTGATAAGTAATTGTTGGCAAAAGTGGTAAGAAGATCCGAAGGAAAGACTTCTTCAAAGTATTTATGATGCAGCAACTGCCACACAGAAGTTAAGTATTGGCATGGAAGTCATAAAATATAGAAAATTTTAATAGCATTTCCAGTAGAGCAAAGAAAGTTTTGTAGTCTGATGTAGATAGAAGACAGGTCGAAGTTGCATGTAGCACCCTGAAGAAATGAGTCAAGCTCTGCAGGATTGCAGGTGCCTTTGGCAAATGTGCTTAGCTGTCACATGGGTAAAATTGTAAGGATCCAGACAGAAGAAACCCATTTCTACTGCAAAGTCATGTCATAATACTGCTATGTGATGAAACTAATTAGATATTGATGAAACTAATTAGAATATCTTCCAGCCAGGGTGCCAGTCAGACTGAGGGTGGCAACCTGGGCATCTTGGTTGGCCTGCTCAGGCACTGCATGCTGCAGGGCAGGTGCCTGAAGCAGGCCCTGAGAGCTCCATGGTGACCTGCCCAAAACGGCAAGGAGCTGTCCACAGCCAGCAGCAGCATCTGTGTGATAAACCCCTCTGATTCCTGTAGGAAAAGTTGCTCCTGGGTTTTTCACTCTGTAGTTCCCAATTAGAATGGGAGTCTCTTCCCACGCCCTAAGTGCCAACTCAGTGTCTCATCCCAGAAAGCACAGGGCTTCTACAAACAATGAAGGTAACCACATTGCTATGAATTGCTGTTACTATTAAAGACTACAAAAGCTTATTACTTTACAGTTCTCCCCAGAAAATCACTTTTTCACCACAAAATATTTTCCAGCTACTGCACATACTACAGAGTATTTAAAGAAGATGAATGGCTATTGAATTATGTTGCTTTTCAAGAAGATTTGGTGAAAGGTGGCTTGGGCAGATGCTACCTTCCCTGTCTGACAGCAGAAATTCCTAGATCACTGCAGGGTTTTGGTGCTGCCACTATTCACCATGCTTTGCATGGTTTGCAACTGAGGACAGAGGGAAAGAGGGAGAAGACCATGCACCAATCTCATTCTTCATCAATCTCTGTCAGTGCAAGTGCTGATTTATCAGGGGAATAAGAGGCTTCTTGGGCCCTGACTCTCTGTCTACCTGTATGCACTTGCATTAAGAAGGAGGTTTTCCCAGATAGTATAAAGTTATGTCTGCACTGTTACATCTAAATACATGCCAGATGTAAGAGGTTGTATTAGCTAAGTGCAAGTATATTGCTAATATTTGTGATAAAGTGGTATTTTCATATCTGTTTAACACATTTCACTCTGAACTACAGATGTCCAGCTCCTGAATGAACTTCACTTGCCATTTTCCAGCAAGCCAGGCAAATGCACGTGTTCCTGGAGAGGCTCTTTTTGCTGCTGCAATAGGCAGCGAGTCCTTCACAATGTGCATTGCTTTGCCAGTCCTGCTCACAGCTCCAAGACTGCAGTCTCAAGCTGCTGTGACCCACTGAGCTGCAGTTTGCTGTCTCCTAGGAGATTGAATCCCTTATTTCCCTCTCTATCTAAGGTTTTACTCTGTAGCCTCAAGGAGGATTCATTCAACTCTGTTCCGCAAATACTTTAAATATTCGGTTTGCAATAGCTTTACCCAAGTCTGTGATAAAGCTTTTTGACGTTCAAGCACTTGTCCAGTTTCACTTGGAATTTAACTGAAGCATATATACAAGAAGTACAAACATAACCTGTACCTATATAAATATTTGCCCATATTTGGTAAATGTTTATATATATATAATTTCTAAAATACTCCTCTTACTCCGGTAATTTCAAGGTTTTAAAAAGAAAAATCTTTCATCCCCACTTTATTCATGCTGGTACAGGAAATCAGTGGTTACGCAAACTTATAAAAACAACTTAACAAAGCACTTTTTGCAAGTTCATTTAGTTTTGAGTGAACGCAAATTTTGAAAGCGGACATTGTTGGAATTTGACCAATTTTAGAGTGCTGAGAGAAGAGTTCTTTTCTATTTGAATTTTAAAGATTGACCAAAGTCTTATGTTGGCTGTCCCGTTCTGCAGCCTGTCTTTGAATCCTCTTAGGAAAGTCAGGGATACCCACAAACAATAGAATTAAAGTCTGTCTTTAGGACTGGCAAACCATTCACAGTTCTGTCTAGCTGCTTAGCATAGGCTGTGCTAGGCCTCAGGGAGAGAATAGGCCCCTAAAGAAGCAATAATTTTCAGATTGTTGTGTACAATGCAGTGATAAAGCTCCCTGTCACATTTTTCTTCCCAGTTACTGAAGTTCCCATTCAGACGAATTGTCACAGCTTCTTCAATCCAAACAAGCACCCTTCCGGCCTTGTTTGCATTAAAATGTGATAAAACTAAAGGTGACTTTAGCACAGCTGTGCAGAAAAGTGGATTAGGTCAAAGTGACAGCGTTTGTTAGGGCTTGCCACAAAGGTGGTTCAAGATTTGTCTAGAGCATTAATGTGGGAGAAGCAGAAGTTTCTTAAACCCAGACGTTTGTAATAAGGCTACAAACAAAAAATAGTATTTCTTTCATCCAAACGTAGTTTCCCAATGGCAGTAGGCCAGCCTGTTGACCTGTTGTCACAGAAAAATCTGGAATGGCACCACAAAACAAAGTGCCTTGTATTTTCTGTCATTCTTGCCTGCCATCATGCAGAAATCAAGCACTGCTGTCAATTGCACAGCACTGAGCAGGGAAGGGCCAGCACCCAGCAGCACGCTGTGCTTCAGCTCCTGTGAGCACACAGGCATGGTCTCCAGAGCTCTGCAATGAGCTCCTGAAATGGGAGTGAGTTTTGTGACTTCCTGGGAAGGAGAAGTAAAGGAGATCTCCTTCACTTACTGATGCTGAAGCAGCAGTCACCAGACTTTCAAAAAACGCCATATTTTCACATCACCATCTTTTGAACTCCTATTTCTATTTTATTGTACTTTAAAGAGGAAACCCCACCAAAGTAAAAAGCCATCAGAAACAGCACCCTTTGCATGCCACCTGCTGGCAATTTTTTGTATTTGGTTATGATAGGGGCAGAGCATAATTCTCTCCATTGCAAGAAAAAGATACAGCATCAAAGGTTAGCAAAATAATCAGGGACAGACTCAGTGTCCCAACACATGGGGTAGATGTAGAACTTGAAGAGGCCACCAAAGACCAGCTTCCCTCCACAACTCTAACATTTCCTCCTTCAGGTCATTTACAGATCCTAGCCCTCTCAGAGACATGCTCTGAGGTACACCATTAATTCTCCCTGTACTCAAATAAGAACTCTGAAGAAATACACCAAGCATTTTGAGAGAATTTGCATCTCAATCTTATGTAATACTAGTCAAAGATAATAAAAAGGTTAAGGGAGTTGGGCTTGTTTAGCTTAGAGAAGAGGAGCAGGGAGACTTTGCTGTCATCTTCCAATTCTTTGAAGGGAGCTTACCATCAGGAGGGGGACCGAAGTTTTACACAGTTGGATTAGTGATAGGACAAGGGAGAATGGATTTAGACTGACAGAGGGGAGGTTTAGGTTAGGTGTTAGGAAGAAATTCTTCACTCACAGGGTGGCGAGACACTGAAACAGGTTGCCCAGAGAAGCTGTGGATGCCCCATCTCTGGAGGTGTTCAAGGCCAGGCTGGATAGGTTCCTGGGCAGACTGGTCTGGAGGCTGCCAATGCAGTCCATGCAGGGGGTGGAACTATACAACCTTTGAGGTCCCTTCCAACCCAAGCCATTCTATGACTTCTATGAAATCTTCAACCATAATGGGTTTATTTTTGACACAGATGTTACACACAGTAGTTAGTATTTCCATGCCCTGTCCCAGTGTCCCTTCTGGGAGCTGTGCCATTCAGCGTGGTTCACCTGCACACAGCACAATGACACATCACATAGGGACAGCAGCAGCTCTAGGCGAAGGAACCCTGAGCAGCACCAAAAGTTAAAGGGAAATAATGAGGGGTACACTGAGAACTCCTGAGTAACGTATGGAAATAAGGAATTTCTGGAAGTGCATCAGTTTATTCCTACTAGCAGATTGTTTGATCTGCTCCGATACAGGCACTGCATGCTGTCTGCAGTGTGGGTCACTCACGGCAAGGCTTTGGTGAGCGTAAAGCAGAAGCATATTTCATTTTTGCAAGTCTAGCCAAGGTTAATTGTACACAGTTCTCCTCAAAGTTTTTCTTCAGCTGCAAAGAGCAGGATCCATTCACATCCTATAGAAATAAACACTTATCATAGCTGAGGTCAGACACAGCTCCGCCAGTGAGCGAGCTGCAGTGCCAGCAGCCTAAGCACCGGGATCTTAATAAAGCACACTGATTTGTTTGAAATGGTGTCCTTCGGTGATAGGTTAGGTATCTCTCCAAGATGGGTATTTAACATCATCTTAGCCTATTGCACCTACAAGAAAATGACTACTGCATCTATAGAGTTAGATACCTGCAGTGATTGCAAGCCAAGCTACATTGGTTAGAATGTCCAGGAAAGCACTGTACCACTGTCTTATGGAACTGGCTGTCAGAAGAACAGTCTTGTAACAAAACACGGAAGAAACAAAATGCACTCCTGGTTTATGACAGGACTTGAACGAACCCTCATGCAGAACGGAGCCTATGAGGTAGGTCTTAAATGGGGTGGGGTTGAAATTTTTTGGAAAGAGTTCAGGAATTCCAAAGGATAGAACCTCAAGTCAGACAGCAAATATCTGACTTTTAAAAATTTATATACCCTGGGAGCAAGCATGTCCGAGGCCCAGCCAGATAAGAAGCCAGATGACATTAGAACAGTTCTGTAGCTTGGCAGATGCTCTCCCAGCTCACTACATAAGCAGCACTGATGTAGAGGCATAAAAAGCAGCACTTTCTGGTGTAGCACATGGGGGAACAGAGTGCAGCATGTGGTCTTGCTAGGTCTAACTGTGCCGCGAGAACAAGGCAGATGAGACATATAAGTATGACAAAAATGTCCAGAGTACAGTATATTAATGTGTTCACCTTGGAAATTTTCCCCAAGACCACCAGTTACTGGGAGATGTACAGCTACTGTTGCATTTTTCTCTGAAGAGACCAGTACTTGCTGCCCTGCAAACACTCCATATACAGAGAAATTCTAAGCTATTCAGGATCCTCCTTTGGTGGTATTTTTCCCCACAGAAGACTTAAGACTTATTCCCTTTTCATCACTTTTTCAAATGTGTTGCTAGGCTCAAGTTTACATTAATTTACTGCTAATTAATTTCTCTCATGCCTTTGTTAACACTAACTAGGCAATCCACAAGTGCAAGCGTGCATAGATTATCCTAGCTTTAACCCAGAGAAAATGTTTGCTGGAATCTAACTGACATTACTTGTTCCCCTTTAAAACAGGGCTGGGGGAGGTGTGTGGAGATCCCCCTGCCCAGGCTGACACAGTGCAGCACAGCCCTGTGCCCAGAGCTGATGAGCCTGGGCTGGCAGGCTGTCCTCTCCACTTGCCTCCAGTTCTTGCTCTGCCAAGTCAATGAGATTATGGGTGTAAGGGTACTCCCTTGGTTCTAAAGCATGGTGAAACCTTTTACACTCTTCTCGATAATGAAGCATGTAAAGATATTTTCAGTGGAAATTCATGAAGGCAGTACTGCTACAGCAGCTCGCACGATAGCTTAGAAGTGCTTCAGGCTTCAAACTGTCCCTTGTTTTGGAAATTTTAGAGACTGGATTAGAAAGGATCAATATTATTGTTCTCATTTGTGAAATTTTCTGCTGAGTCACTGTTCCTTCACTATTTGGGGTGCCAGCATTACAGTTCCACTGCTGGTTTTCTATACACAAAGAAAAAACTTTAGAGGTATTTATTTTACGCTAAAAAGCATTGGACTATCATCTTTACCGGCTTGGCACAGACGTACTTGGAGGCTGGAGTATTCCTATTTGTTGAAAGATGGGGATGTTTATCACAGCGTTAATTTCATAAGAACTTCTTTTATTCCCGTTGTTCTTCTGGCATGAAAGTCAGTTCCCTGAGTTTTTAAGCAGCAGAGCAAATAAGTGATGCACTTTCTTAATTATAAAGTTGTCCTGAAATTGTGTTTAAGGAAGTTTTAGAAGTTATAGACTGCATGTTCCCATTTCTAGAGGCACCTAAAATAAAAAGCCCAGGTTCAAACACTGAGCATAAAGGCATACATGCGTTGAAGGTATTATGCGGATCTGTCAGTGTATTTATACATGGAATCGTGTACTCATTCCTTAGTTGCAATGAAGATAATTGCATTCTTTCTGAATAGCACTTCTCAATCCTAAAACATACTCTAAAAGCATTTGGTATAATGACTTAAGGAGTTCATATCACACCACGCCCTCAAAAGAGCCTGAAGAGATTAAATGCTGTTTGGCCAGGGACAAGCCTTGCAGTTCCTGGTTGGAGGGAGCTTTGCAGGAGACAAGCTGAGAGACGTGGAGCTCACTTCAAGTAACCAATGGGTGAGAACACTGCCAAGAGAGGCAGCCTGGGGCTGTGCAGACGTGAGGCCCGTTGATTGCCAAACCTAGGAAAGCCAGAGCAGCCTACATTATGGAGAGATAAGGCCCTGCTGAACCTGTTGGCCCTGCACCCGGTGCTGTGGGCAGGCAGCCCTGCTGCGCACCATGGGCACTGAGCGGGCACCGGGCTCTGCAGGAGGCTGAGCTGCACAGAGTGTTTGGCTCTTTTGCATCTCTGCTGGCCCCTGAAGCTTCCCTGCTGCTTCTGGGCTCAGAGGGTCCTTTCTAAACTTCTCTGACATCACAAGTATGCTTCACTACAGTATTCCTAACAGAGGTCTACATATGTCTTATGCACACAAAGAGGAAATACACCCAGCGTACTCCTACAGAAACTAGATACAGGAAAATGCATGTTTACACAGGAGGGACAGGATTTCTACCAGACCTAGACAGTTGGTACTGCTGGTGTAGATGATGTTTGAGGTCAAGGAGCTGCCTTCACTCCACCAACAAAGAACAAAAGTCTCTCATCCCTCTGGCTGGCCTGATGTACGCTACAGTTGCTGAGAATGATGGGAAGGAAGGAAAGAGGAAAGAACAGAAAAGGATATCCAAGTTGTACATGGATACGTTTTCTGTACAATAATGGAATCAGGCCTAGAAATTATTAAAAGGATTTGATTAAACTGTGGAAATAACACAGTGTTACTTTGCCTGGCCAGGTAGAGGGTCAAAGGTATAAACACTACAGAACCACAAGCCAAAGAGACAATCCTTCGTTGAAAAATTATTGAACTGGAACTGTCTAGCATGCACTGTACTTAAATGGCAATAAGTTCTAGATTTTACAGTTTAAAATGCCTAGTTCTCCAGGATTTACACTGATTAATTCAAGTCCAAACTCTGTAAGTCTTTTATCTCTGTATAATTTCCTTAAACTGAGCCTCACTTCTAGAGCTGACCTTTAATTTTGTATTGTATGAAAATAATTTATGTCAGTGCACGCACCTCATACTCTAAATACTGTAAGCACAGCAAAGACACTCCCAAATACATTTTTTTGTCCTTTGCTTTCTTAATAATTATGATCTTTACTATGCACATATGTACTCTTGTTGAAGAGATTTTCACCTTTGGAGAACTGCATTCTCTAAAGTAAGAGAATGAATTTATTGTCTTTGCTGACTCTTGCCTGTTGATGCATGCCCCTAGGTCAGTAGTACACATGAGCTCTAATCATGCTGAGATGACGTTAGTTTAAGTTTTTCCCAACCTGAAGGCAAATGCCTTCTTCATCAGCAAAGTGTGCTTTTATTTCAAGGCATCCAAAGTTAAATCTCTAGGCTTTGGATTCAAAGCAAATGCATTAAGCATTTAAGAAATGATTTGGTGAAACAGTTGGAGGATACGTGCTATTTAACCTGTAATCAAGGTTTTTCCTTCTATTTTCTCCTAAGAATAGAACAAGCAATGCAATATACATTCACAGATGTGATAAATAAAACCAGTCCAGTTTAGCTTTCTGTTTAAAGGAGTGCGTTTTTATGGAGTCAAATGAGGCAACACTTTGCTTCAGAATACACACCGGGATATTTTACTTGTGATTTACTTAAACTGTTCCTTAAGTTGGAAGCTATTGCTTTACAGTATCTTCAGTGTTAATGATTTGAGAATTCTACGTGTAACTTTCTGTGGTTTTCAGTGTGCCCACTTGCCTCAAAAAGAATTAATACTGAAATCAAAGCCCAGAGAGTGATATTTTATAGCTTATTTTCCTGCCTGTACATGTACCGATATAACTACTTTACAGTAGATCAAAGGAAGAGGATCATGATTAGTTTTAAAGCTTTCAGTTCATCCAGAGAGTGTTCTTTTTCTACCTCTTCATTCTCAACAAAAAATCTTAGGCTGGAGCACCCAGAATGCATCAACAAAACCCACTGTTCTATAGTAAAGTAGGGAAGTATGTGGATAATTGTCATATTGGTCAGGGTACCACCCACAGAACAAGCCCCTGCTACCTAGTATGCCCCCAACAGGTTTGTTGTTGGTTTTTTTTTTTTTTAAAACAAGATATGCTGTTTTCTAGAAAGCCCAAAAAGACAACTCTGTTCAGTTCATCCCATCTCCCCTCTGCACAACACATTAGGTCTTCATAGAATTCTTCACTACTGCTCCATATGCTTGCCAAATCAGGATAAACAGTGGCAAAGTACATTACTCTGAAGGGCTGGTATTTCAAGAGGAGCTCTGTTGCCTTCTGTCACATTGCAAAAAGCGGAGGAAAACCTAACTGTTGTGTTTTATATCCCTGTTAGGTACATATTTTGAGCACAAACGGTTGGCTGAATAGAAATGCATCACGTGAGTATACATGCATGCACAAACCTCAATCCAGAAATTTGTTGGTCTGGTTTTGATTTGGCAAGTGGCTTCTCTTCCTTAGTGTTCTTCTCGCTCAGCAAGACTAATCTCCATGAATGATACTAACTGGTATTCCTCTGCTCTCCTTTTCTTCTGTAAATGAATTTGTGTATTAAAGTCAACAAATTCTAAGTTAGTACTGAGAAAATTTCTCCAACTCTGACCTGTAATGTTAGTGTTAGAAGTAGAGTAGCAATCAGAAGTCCACTGATATATCCAACTTTGAACAACAAACCTCCCAAATGGCAGTCCCAGTATCTCTATTTGCTCATTTCAATCAAATGTTGCATAGCTCACCAGTAACAAATACCATTTCTATGAAATGTTTTAAAGAAACAACTTAATATTTTAAACAAACTTCAAGGCACCTGAAATCTCATACTTTAAGAAGCTGAAGAACCAAGCACTTTAAAATTGATAACTAAGTGGCTGCTGCAACCTTGCAAGAAATTTCATAACATTATTTCAATATGAGTTTCTCTGATAATAAATGGGGAAAGTAAAAGTAGTGCAAAACAAAGAAAATTGCTTTTTCTTTTTGTCTGGAGTCTTGGCAGCAAAATTGGACATTATTTAACTAGAACTATTTTCAAGAACTACTTTCAAGATAAAAGCAGCAGCAGCATAGTCACAGTTTCAATTTTTTTTTCCAGTATAATTTACTTTATTCTAATAACCAACAAATTAAAATAAATCCCAAGCTAATGAAAACAAACAAAATCTAACCTCATACAATGGCTACATGGACTACATGGCAACTTATATAGAATTCTATGATTCAACTGTGTATTTTGACCTCTTTACAAACTGTCAATTATCTCATTTTCAAGAACTGATTTTATATTTCAAACTTTCACTTTATTATAAAGAGTTTTCTACATTTTTTTCTCCCATCCTCCCACCTTTTAATTTCCTTCCAATGGGTGGAGCACATGTGCCTTTAGCTGCAGGTCATCGTTAGAAGTGTCTGAACCTTAAACAACAGGAAACTTGATTCAAGGCTACAATTCTGCATTCAAACTATGAGCTCAAGAGAACCCCTTGGCTATTTGTTGCTACCCATTTATCAAAAGTAATTATTACCACGCCATAATTAACTGAACAAGTACTACTGCTTTGGATGTTCTCATTTCTTATGGCATTTTAAAATTAGGTCTAATTTGTCATACATTCAAGACATGCCACTGTACTGTGATCTGGAGTGGTAATGAAGTCCCTGCTGGACTGGGCAGTGGTGTGGGAGGGTTGGCATCGCTTACCCCTCTAATGCAGGAGTTGCCAGAAACTCTCTGTCAGAGCCCTAAATTGTGTGCTTGAAAGAGAAGTCAAAGAAACACATGGAAAAAGTGTGCAATAAATATGACTAACCTGGGAAAGTGGCAAATGAGAGGAATTCAGGGAATTTCAGTTCTATCCTTAACTCCCTTTGCTGAATCCCTCAGGTACTGATCCAAGATGTTCCAGAGATCAGTCAGACATCCTTTAAACTTAAATCGCAATTTTTCCATACTGCAGTGCTTCTAAAATTTATTGGAAATGTAAAGGATGGAGAAATCAAATCCTGACAATCAAACCCATTTCATAAATCCAGAATAGGTTTTTTTGTAGTAAACTAAGTTGTGATATAGAAAAAATTTAAACAACAGATTGGTTCATGCACTAATGTTGTGATGAATTCCTGTGGGTGCACAGCATCTTTCTCTTCATTAGTATTCTCCAGTTTAATTTTCATTTCAAATTAAAAAGGATTTTCTCTGCTCTTATTTTATACTGAGTGCAGTATAATCTTTCCATCTCTGATGAGAGATTTGCATAACCTGTGTTAGCAGTAGTTGGGCTGATATTACGTATTTCATTTTACAATCTAGCTAATCAGAGTGATGGTTTAGCAGGCTGAAAGGGCTAGGATACAAAACAGACCATGTGCACATAGCTGTGAGCATGACTGAAGGCCCCTCTTTACTTGTGGGCAGCCTTTGGACTGCTGCAAAAGTCACTTTAAGCCAACTGTTATCTTCTATACCTTCTAGTTAGAGATCTTAAGGGTGGTATTGCAGAAGAAAACACACTTCAACCTCCATGAAGACTGATATCAAGAGCTTTCTCTTTAAACTATACCTATGATTCCTAAAATGGCATAGAATACTCAATAACTTTAATTAAAAAAAAAAAAAGGAAAAATAAGAAAACAAACAAACAAACAAGGAGAAAAAATACTTTAAGACCTCAAGAGAAGGGTCCAAGGGATCCAGCTCTCGAAGTCTTGAAGTTGTTCAGAGTACAAGAGGAACACTCAGTTTCCCCTTCTGAAAGACATGGAGAGTATCACCATGTGACAAGTAACAGACAGACTGATCACTGGTTGTTTTTTCTGCTCTGGCAATTCCTTTTTTATCACTGTGTAACTTATATAACTTATTTCATTTTTAAGGGGTGGGATTTTTTCCTCCTACTTCTGATTATTTTTGTTGAATTTTCTTTTCATTGCATTGTATGTTTAGTACTGAAGAGAGCAAGGAAAACATTTGTGGAGATAATATAATTTATTGGACCAGTTAAAAAACTAAGCTATCAGGCACTCAACCTTTCTCCAATTTGAAGACACAGAAGCCTTAATATTTGTATCTAAACACAAGTTGAAAACAATTATTCCAAAGGTAAGGAGCCAAAACCTGCACAGGACCATGAGAAGTGATGTTCTGCAGTTTTTCAGATGCCATAAGTGCCATAAAGCTATTGAGAAGAAAAGAGTACTTCAGTGTATCTCCAGAATTCTGAGAAAGAAAAGCCTCCACGAAAAACCCCCACTACGTAGTAATTAATGAAAGACCTAGATAAAGGTTTTATTACTTAAGATTTTATAATTAAGGTAAAATATACCAAGATTTTTAATTCATCCTTTGTGTGCATATGTATTATTAAAGCCTCAACAGTAGAAAACCATACTTATATAAACAAAGCCCAGAGCAAATCACCAGAGTCTCTTTTGTTCAGCCCTTAACTCCTGCTGGTCTTCCTAGGCAAAACTCAGATACTTCTAGGGAAACATTACAGGAAGAAATAATAATTAAATCCCTGAAGAGCACAGGAATTTCTTGTCTATTTTCACTTTTGAAAACGTGTAAGTTTGGTCAAATTTTGAAAACTGAAAACAGAGTCCTAAGTTAAAGGCTGTGCTAGTTGCCAAGGAGCATCCCACTTCACTTTTCTAGAGAGGGTGCTTCATGGAGAGAACTCATAGTATTCCTTACACAACTAATTTAACTTTGCTATTTCACTACCTGAAAATTGGTAAATGGGCTAGAGAAATTTTAAAATTTTATTTTAAATGGAGATTGATTAAAAGGTTCAAATTTTTTTACTTCCTGTTCACAAAGAGGAGAGAGGGCAGGCACCCTTCCCCTGCTGCAGCCAACGTGCACTCCCTTCTGCACCAAAGGGAAAATCTTGCTATGAAAAACCAGTACAGAAAATAACAGGGAATTTGTATCAGTATAAAAGCCAGTTGCTAGCATTAGATGTTTTTCTACAGGCATGCATTAATATATGTTGGACAGAGTTTGGCTTGCTATTTCCAAGCAAGGCATTTTGTCATTTTTTTTTGATATAATATTTAGTGGAACCTTATCTCACCACTTCCACAGTTTGCTTTCTTACCATAGATGTGGCTAGTAAGTGCTCTTAGATTTTTCTAGAATGTAATTATTCAGACCAGAAAACATATTTATTTGCAATAGGGTTTGAAGAATTAGCTTTCACAACATTGCTGAAACAAAGCTGATCAAATACAAAAGCATAATCAAAGTTCACTGAAGTGTAATTTTTTTTTTTTTATTTCCTATATAGTTCTACAAATACAGTTCATCATTACATGCTTCCTACATTGGGGGTTAGGTTCTCAAAGCACTAGGTAGGGGATTTAGACAGTTTTCCATCAACATCAGTGACTCACTCAGCACCACTATGAAATGTTACCTGGGGCGGTCATCCTTCTCTTATTGCACAGGGCTTTTATACCCCCAAGCTCCTTTTAATGTTAGGAAGAATTAAGTTTGTCTCTCTTCTGTTCCCTGATCAGAGAATAGATTTTTGTAACTTTTGACTGATAAATTTATAAGTCCCAAAACTAAATGGCTGTTTTGCTCTAGGGAAAGGAGGATCAACAGGCTCAAGGTTTTCCACCTACTAAATCCCTCATATTAATGCTAAAGCATGCTGAGCATATATTTTCAATATTGCTGTTGCTAAAAGTATAATTAAGTTAACTATATGCACAAACACACAAACCAATTCTGTTTCACAATCCTTAGCCAAAGCTTCATGTCAATCATAGAATTAAATAATGGAAAACAGACATTTAGCTTAGTTTATATAACCTGACAGTGCTCCTATCCTTCCTCTGTTTCACCTAGTGTCATCTTTCAGTGTTCCTCTCTAATTTTATTTGGAACAAAATAAAAAGATTAAGATAAAATAATTCCCAAAAGATAATTGCAAAATGATTTATGTGCAGGTGTTAAATTATTTCTGGCATTGATGTTCCATGGAGTGCAACATTACAACATTATGGTATTCAACAGAGCATCTACATTTGATAATCCTGCTAATCATCAAAAGATGCTGGATTTGAATCCCGAAGGCAATGTTACATTTTGATTAAATTTTATCACCAGTGATTCTGTTTATGGTTCACTAAGGTATGAATTTCTTTCACATTCCATCGGGTTTTACCGCTTATTATGTTTGACTTGGAACACAGACAGTTTAAGCTTTCCATAAACCACCAGTTTCTCAGCTACTGCCTTTGCACTCTTCAGACATACCTAGTAATCCTGAACAGAAACAATCAGTTTATCAGTATCTCAAATTAATGACTCTGTTCTCATAATGATTAAAATCCTAGTCCCAAAAGACAAGATGGCTCAGCAAGCAGCTGGGCAAGCACTCTGAGCTATGTGAGGATCCTTCCCAGCTGGCTATACAAGAGAGAGCTCAGTCAGTAAAACGTGTTTCTGAAATTGTATTGCCAAATGGTAGAACAACTTGTATAGCAGCCTGCTCGCATGTATTAGCATTGTGTGCATTGCTGCAAGTTGTGTAGTAGTGCCTGAGAGAGTTTGTAATTAAACTCTACTCCTTTGCAATCTGAATCTCGAGGTTTTCCAATTTGTAATTCCACCTTCATGGCTGCACAACCACTTTTCTGTTCTTCAGCCACTGCACAGTGCCTCTCCACCCAGCCATGCAGCAAGGAGAGCACATGACATGAACCTCATGTGCAAACCACACACCCAGCTGGAAGAGCCACCACTTACAAAATCAGCTTGGTGCCTGCGGGTACTGCTCATATTTATTGCAGATCAAATCCCGGCAGTTTCACCAGGTTTCACTCCCTCCCTCCTTCTCTTTCATGCTGCATTCAGCTTGATGTCACACCACCTCCTACCACTGATTTTACTTGCATATGTGCTATTTCTACATGGTTCAGAATGTACTTGGCAAGTCTATAGTAGACTTGAAAGTAATTCTCCTCCATCTAGCTAAGAGTAGATTTAGGAGATTAAAGAATAGGAAGCAACTCATTGGTAAGCTACAGTGCACAAGTAGACACGAGCACACACTCAGAGAATAACTGTCATCAACAATTAGCCACTTGCAGCAGCAATTCTTGTAAGCAGAACCGCTTGAAAAAAAGCCTAACTTCCTGGGATTCTCCTGGTTTTCATGCTGATCATAATAACACAAATCCTATAGACCACTGAGGTGGCTGCCTGCTATGGATACCAAAGCGCTATCACTATTTAGAGTAAGGGTACACTGTTGAGCCATCATGTTTCTGCTCTGGGCTAGTGCAACTGCAGGGACACAGCTGGGGCTGCATTTGTGCCATGACAATTAATGAGAGCAGGCTGTGCTCTGGTAATGCGGATCTTTGAGTCTGAGCTTACATTTAATGTGTCATAAGGCAACAAAAAATCCTCTAGGTAGGGGAAAATGGAAAAAGCTGGTTCTGTTCTTACAGTTACACATTTCTTACACTTTGAAAAATAATTTCTACTTTCTCTATTGACACAAGAACAATTTTGATATCAAACAAAAGAAATTAGAAGGAAGGAAAATGCTTAGAGAATGAAGAAAAATGCCTTCTAGCGCTACAGGTTAAAAAATGAAAATATGACTACGAACGTTAACTTTATTTTCAGCATTCCTCACATTTTTTTTGGTGATAAATGACTTCACATGTAGTTGCCTTCAGGGTTATATCCACAGCATTGTTTCATGTTATTCTAAATAAAATTTAAGGTGGACATTGGAACATACTTTCCTAAAACCCAATCTCGTAATTGGTACTTGCATGCGATCTACAGCCAATTCACATGGAAGGAAAACATAATGTAAAGCAGTTACTGAAAAAAATTGTTGCAAACAAAGCTGGTATTTCCCTCTTGCCTACAGAAGTATTATTTACACATTTAGCCTTTCCTGCAGAGTTAAGACAAACTTCAATAATATATAGTGAAGAAGCGAACAGTGAAAGGAATTCAGCTATTATGGAAGGACTAGAATTTGTAGAGTAGCCTTGATTCTTTCCTACCTACAAATAAATAATGATTTCTTGTAATGATTGAGTAGCTTTGGTTACAAGAATAAGGCAGAACTGAATAGAAGGAATGGTAAGAGATTCTCATATTTCATTGCAATTAATGAAAAATACCAACCTAACGCCTGTAACATTCTACAAGTCAATCAATGGGGGAACACAGCCAAGCAGTGTGGGGGACATGTCATTAGTCTTTGTTTTATGAACTTGTTCAGCTCCACTTAATTGTTTCAGAGGTTCAGTTTAAAATTCACACATATTTCTTTATTTATTTTCTTTTTTATGTAAACAAAAAGTTTGGCATTGGCAGAGCTTTGTAGCTGGCACCTGACAAGCTTCAGTACACCAGCAGCTAATTATTTTACTTACAGTTGTTTTGTTTATAGCTGCTCATAAGTTGGGGGAGAGAGCTTTAGATTACATTCACTTCATAGTAAATGCTTTCACCTGTAAGAAATACTGGGGTGGTGAGTAAAATAGTGATTATCTTATTTTTTCCCACCGTGGAAGGACTGGAGACTTCTATTACTGAAAACAATCATAACTCACTCTCCCAACTATCTTCTGACTAACACGAGGCCAAATGATTAGATTTTACTTCCTGACGCCAGCCTGGGTTACAAATTGTTAATGCCCTCAGCACAACAAAGGTTGTGATCTACAAACTTCAGGGGCCTGGAGTACCCCATCAGATCAGGAGCAAAGCTACCTCAGACATTTCTCAGTTTTCTCCACCTGCAATAGCAGTGTTAATATTTAGAGCTCACAGAAGAAGACAATAAGCCAATGTCTAGATAGTCATAAATTCTACAAAAAAAAGTACATAAAATAAACTCATCACTTGTTCTTCAATGTTCTGCATAGGAATTTACTAGAATGACATGAAATGACTAAAAGAGATGTGCAAGCTGAAGTCTAGAATGTGTTAAAAACACAATGAAAGTGTTAATCAAAAGAGAAGAATAAATGCGTAGTAGTAAAATAATTATTTCACAGAACTGCAGTGAGCAAGACTAGTACGAACGCGGAAACTCCAGTGTGATATAAGAGTATTCTTTCTCTTTGTAGATGCCTTGTAAATCTGTGTTTCTAAGTAATTGTTCTTTTATGGAAAATGCCATCTAATAAAGGCACTGTCTAAGGTGAGATAATGCATGACCACTCATCATCAGGTAAGATGCAATGCGAAGTGTACCTAGGTTGTAAACAAGAGACCAGCTTCTCAGCTTCTGCTTAAAAGCACATCTTATTTCCTTCAGAGCTGCACAGATTAGTTTAAAAGCTAATCATGCGTATCAGGACAGGAGGTTGTATCTTCTAATACCTATCAATAGCTAGGGGTGACTACAGACAGATGCAGGTTCTCTTTTGTAGTAAAGCAGGAGGAAGTACACCTAACTCTTGAGGCTCACTGCCTGTGGGCTCTGTGGGCTGTAGCATAAGGCAGTGCAAACGTGTGCTCTACAGCTCAGACCAAGAATGAGTACATTCCCTTCCACAGAACAGGTAGCCACTGCTGGTGGGAGCTTCAAGACGTGATGACAGGGAATACAAAGCAGCAACATTACATGAACATCTGAACTGAGATGCTTTCTCTCATCTCAGTAACTTTATCCTTAGCACACACCCACACTAATGGTTTCTTTTCCACTGCAAGCCATTACATCTAGCTGATACTAAGGTGACACAGACAAAAAGATCAGTTTGAGCCCCAGAAAGATTTAGGATCAGGGTTCTTCCAGAGATTGTCTCGGGATGTTGACAGTAAAAAAAAAAAATCATGAGTATGAGTGGAAGATTCCACAGAAGGTTCTGCAATAGCAGAAAACCCCACACAGCTAACAAGATCACAAGCTTTTACAGATTCTCTCTGAAGGCTTGCAGCACTGCTTTACACTAGTGCTCAATCTGAAAAAGTCAGCATTATTCTCCTCAACTTCTCCCTAGAAACTTTCAATAAACAAGGGTATTCTTCAGCCCAAACAACTATACTCAGCTGTAGAAATGTCTATATCAGATGCAAGACGCTGTTCCTTGTCATTCTATGGCAAGATACTGTACATGTGCTCTGCTTCAAAGAGCAACATTTATATTAGTTCAGTTTCAGATATAAAAATTAATTACCACAGCATGTTTTGTTTGGAGTAGTGTATTTGTAAGCCTTAATTAAGAGCTGAAAGAAATAATGACATCAATTATTGATGAGATTCTTATCAATCCATCTTCTCTATAAATACCTCTGTATTATTTTCTGCACCTAATGCAGATTTTATATCAAAAACACAGAAAGCAGACTAGGAAGAGAGAGAATATAAATGGTAACCAGAAGCTGACAGAACCATCTGAATTTGACTTAGTTGCAACCAGTTTATTCTTTCTTTGAGCTCTGCTGGTTCATTCTGCTCTGTTTCATGCTGTACACCTTGCCAAATGTTATTTCCAGAATGTCAGTGTCACACCACATAGCTGCTAGGCAATGCAATCTGTGTGAGACCCTTTAGCCAACAAGAACCACTGGAACTAACATAGCAACTGGAATCCCAAAGTCAGTGAATAGAAGTTAAATACAGATATACACAGAAAAAGAAAGATCAATACGTCATTAGGAGGAATTGAGGTTGCAAGCAACTACAGAGCTGTTAGTCTGGTTGTTTTTGTTTGGTCAAAAATAAATAACAAGGAAAAAATTCAAAAGAAAAGTGAACACACTTGAAAGTGCAGCATCTTTGTTGAGCACACTTGAAAAAGCAGATTCTTCAAAGAAGCCATTTGCCTGTTTAGAGAAACAAAGTATGAATTGTGAAGCAAGATGGCAAAATTTCATCTCTGCAGGCTACAGTGCTTCAGAGGAGAGCTTTACTGCTGACAGTAGGAGAGCAAGTATAGATTGTTATCTTTGTAGTAATGGAAGGAATTACATTCATAGCAAGAAGTTTGAGAATTCATAGGAATATTATTCTTGGCTTCTTTTTTTTGGTGACAAAAGGAAAAAAAAAAACAACAAAAAACGAAATAGCCCTAGGAACAAAGATCCTGGTTCTTTCTGAAAAGATTTGAGTCAGTTATGGCTGTTTTTGCTCGGTTATCTATGAACACCGGAGGGACAAAAGATTATGGGATGAAAGGTACACTATTATGCTGTTTATATGATCTGTCTTCTAATTAACTATATTGAATTCTGTAGGTAATTTTCTGAAAGATGATGCTTACTTATTTGAACAAATTTAGGAAGTCCTAAACTGCTTTCAGGCAGCTAAAATCACTACAGTGTATTAGCAAGTTTTGTTGAATCTCTGTTGCTATGCATATCTGAAATCACGTTTTGAAGATGCCCAAGACAACTAGGTACTGCTCTGGGAGTGGATCCTGCCAAGGGAAATCCTAGCTTCTGGGTCATATGGCAGGAGGTCTAATGCCCATTCTGAAAACAGCTGGCAGCTACTGGCTTCAAACTTGTAGCAGATGTAAAGGTAAGCAGAGAGGGAAACTGCAAATTAATACATTAATAACCCCGTCTTTTCATTTTTTACCATCTTTTATTGGTAATAGATCTTCCTAGGAAAGGCTTCACATAGCTGGAAGTCTATCTCGTTCTTTATATTTTTGATGATTTGATTTTTGTTTTAATGCCAATGTAACTCTGCACTGTGTTAATCAAGCTTTCATATATTAGTGATAGAAGAAGACTTGCTCGTTCTGTAAAGCAAAATAACAACAATAAAGAACCAAAAACCTGCAGATGTTGACATATGACACTTCTAATTAAAAGAACATATGGGGTTAAAACCAAGTCAGTGGTAGATTAGAAAACTGAAAATATTTTTTTCCTTCCACAATGCGTAATATTTCCTGAATGTAAAAAAAAAATCAAAAACAAAAAGCAAAACAAGTCATAATAGGGCAATAATATCCCTTACATATAACAGTTTGCAACTCTCATACTAATTTTCCATAAGCAGAATTGTAAATGTCAATTGTTGTTCTTTGGTGAAAAGATTACACAACAGATGGAAGATAAAATGAGACAATGTGAATAAATACAATGGGGAATGCCAAATCTCCAGCATGTGTTGCAATCAGTGCTGCAGATGGACTCTTCTGGAAGCAGCATTAAGGAAGTCGCAGTAAGGTGTGATGCAGCTACAGCACCCAACAGGCAAATCTACTGTCCATTATCATGGCAGAAGTTGCAAGTGCTACAACAAACAGCTAGCTTCAGCTCCTTAGCACAGCAGTAAATGCATGAAACTTACTTTGTTTGTGATCTCACTGTTGGGTTGAAAAGTGTTGAAGATTCACTATACTCTGTGAAGAGACTGGAGTACAGTGTCTCCTGAGGTCTCTTGCATTGCCAGTTGTCTGTGAGTCTGCAAGGTGAAAATTGACTTTTGTTCTAAATACAATACCTTTTAAGAGTTGTAGACAGCTTTGTGTCTGTCAAAAATGAGATGATATTTCTGGAATAGGAAGGAGCTTGATAAGAAAAGTAACAGTAAGGCAGAATCTCTTTTTCCTTCAAGACAGATTTCCAGTTTATAGCTGCAGATTTTAGTTTCACTAGCCTGGCTTTGCTTAGGAAAGCTACAAATGCCATGTGGTAAACATTTTTGATACAGGCAAACAAGATGCACGCTCAAGAAGTGCTCAAATAACTATAATAAATAAATATCTACGCAGTGGGAGAATTACTCCTTGAGAATAGCTCTGCTGAGAAGAATCTAGGTGTCCTGGTTGATGAAAAACTGAACATGAGCCAGCAGTGTGCTCTTGCAGCCCAGCAGGCCAATGGCATCCTGTGTTCCATCAGAAGAAGGGTGGCACAGGGAGGTGATCCTCTATTCTGCTCTCGTGCAGCCCTAGCTGGAGTACTTCATCCAGGTTTGGGGACCCCAACACAGGAAAGATGTGGAGCTTTTGGAAAGGGTCCAGAGGAGGGCCACGAAGGTGATCCAAAGGCTGGAGCACCTATCCTACAAAGACAGGCTGAAGGAAGTGGGGTTGTTCAGCGTGGAGAAGAGAAGGCTGTGGGGAGACTTCATTGCAGCCTTCAGTATTTAAAGGGAGTTTATAAACACGAGGGAAATCAACTTTTTACATGGACGGACAGTGATAGAACAAGGGGGAATAGTTTTAAACTCAAGGAAGGGAGTTTTAGATTGGGTGATGGGGGGAAATTCTTTACTGAGAGAGTGGTGAGGTGCTGAAACACATTGCCCAGAGAGGCTGTGGGTGTCACATCCCTGGAAGTGTTCAAGGCCAGGTCAGATGTAGTCTTGGCCAATCTGATCTAGTACTTGATCTAATGGCTGCACCTGATGATCCTTGAAGCCCCTTCAAACCAAAGCCATTCTATGATTCTATGAAAGTGCTCAAATATCTATTAATATTCTAATAGTAGCACCAGTAGGTGGTGCTGAAGAATTCCCAGCTCAGGTGACTGTTGCAGTGATGCATATGCACTACAGAAGGTTTCCTCCAACACGTCTCTCCAGAAATACCGAAAGCATGCACCAGTGTTAGAGTGTACAGCATTTGGGCAGTAGATCACTCACTATTAATGTGATCCAGGGCACATCTGGGAGAACATTCCACCATCCAGGTCATGGTGCTACCAACATGGGTTGTACATATGTCTCTCATAGTTGAGAAAAAAAAGAAACAAAAACAAAAACATTATTGCAAACTACTAAAACCAAGTGCCAACAAAACTTGTGTTTCCAATGCTTATTATTTTATTTTATTTTGAGGGGGAAAGGTGTTGCATGCAATATGAATACAGAAGTGTCACTGAAAAGCATGCTCAAGCTTCCACACTTCATCTCTTGCATGCAATCAGCATTGGGTGAATTTACATAAGAACTTTTCTTTTTTGGAAGCATTTGTGCAGTGAGAAATTATAGTTTATGTAAGTAAAGTTTTTCAACAGAATATCTGTATGGCCTCAAGAAGGACCTCAAGATGCCATACATCTCATCCCTGCCAAGAGATCTAGTGCAGCAGAATGGTTATTATTCCTGAGAACAGCAGTTAACTTCTTTACCCAGGATCTGGCATCATCATCTTTTCATGTTTTTACCTCAGTGCTTTAATTCTGAATTCCTATTACAGACAGAATCCTAGCTATAATGCTCAAAACTTCACTGACATCAACAACTAAAGTCAAATCACTTTTATCCCAACACTTAGAGGTTGTTATGAACTCAAACATTCATTTGCTAGAGTTGTCAGCACTTATGCTACCTAAACACTAAAATAAACACGTATAGGATCCTTTCTGTGCACATCTGTTTACAGCAGGCTTTATGACACTTCTTGTATGTTCAGTGCTACTTGTCACTCTGGTGATTTTTTTAAGCAATGAAATATCTCCCATCACATCATCAGTTAACAAGCAAATTATGTAGTCTTTGGTTATGTGTCAACTGGGATCAGAGTCCTTCTACTTGAAAATCTTGTCACATTTTTTCAGAAGTGCTGCATCTTTATTCAACCAAAGCATTTGCTAAGACAGCAAATGATCAGAGAAGATACTTTCATTATATTTCCTCATGATATTCAGCATACAGTGACATACAGCATGCAGGCAAACAGCTAGAATAGAGTGTTTCTTCCATCAGGCCACACTGATTCTATTTCCTACAGAACCACTTGAGTTTTCAGAAAGTAAGTCCTGTATCCAAAATATACCTATGTATAAATATATATTAAGGTTTTAGTAATAAAAATAATTAAAGGACTTCTAAAGCTATCAAAGTGTTTTTTGTTTTTTTTTTTCAAACCTCGACTCGCTTGCATACAAGACAGGAAATTCTCTTGGAATTATATGGCTAGTGCTCTCTCTATTATTTTTTATTATGTCACTGAATGCGTTATATATGTTCAATAACTTTAACTAAAATATGGTGAGCCAAAAGCCAGGCTTGTTTAAAGAATCTGATGAAGGGGGAAAAAGGGATGTAAAGAAGTGAAACACAGAGGAACCTACAATTATCAATAGGATGGATTTTCTTCCCTTTCTGACAGGGATTGAGTTACCAAACCTATTATTACGTGGTCATAATTACATATCTCTTCAATAGATCACTCAGTTAAGGAGAAATATCCATTGACTGGGAAACATCACTAATTGCTCCTGTTTTGTTGGCATACTATCTGATTGGGTTAATTATAGAGCTGTTTCCCTGTTCTCTTTTTCTCTGAAGACATATTTCTTCACAGATTGCATAGAATTTAGCATCTTGGATCCCTTGATTTTTGCTTTTATGTTCCTCTTTCCTACCCTTCCTTCACTTGGACAGCACATTGTCTGTATTGCTCTCAAAATGACCTATGCAGTTGTGAATTGTACAAGCATGTGAGGAGGCCTATTGCAACAGTTTCAACATCCAATCACACTAGGCACTGTACTACACAAAGTCTTTGCTTTCAATAGTTACAAAGTTCTTCCACTGATGATATAAAATCCTTTGACTTCCAGAGTTACCATGATTAGAAAAAGGTGGGGTAAAAAAGTTTAAACCTATTAAGTGGTTCATCTCTTTAATACAGGTACTTAGCCAATTTACTTTCATACACCAAGATCAAGTTTTAACTGCCTGGGAGACATCTATCTGTGGTATGTCTGCAAGTTATTTAGCAAGAATCTGCAACCAGCTGCCACAGCACACACTTATAGATAGGTCACACATCAACACAAAAAGCTAGAGCACAACATCTAAGTACAAGCATACAGTAATACAATATGACCCTTTATTAGTCAGGATTTACAGATTCTCACTAACTGGCTCTTGAATTGAGCCCAGTAGCTTGCATTTGCCTCTCAGGTGCAAGTCATAGAAAGTCCCTCCTCCTACCTAGCCTGACAGTTCTGTGCTGACCATTTATTGCCAGCTTGAATCAAGATAATTTCGATCTTCTAGCATACAAGCTACTCAAACTACTTCTCACCCTGATGTGCACAGACCATTTTATTCCAGCTGCAGATACAGATCTTTATTAATATTCCTCAAGAGAAATCTGTTATCCACTCAAGTTTCCAGCTTCCCTTCCCCCTTCTAAAACTATCTAAGTGGGAAGAAGTTTCTGTGCTAAGTTTCTGGATTTTGCTGCATAAACAAAACAAATAAAATTTCCTCCTCTTATCAGGAGACGAATCTGAGATTCAAGGTGTATCTCTGGAAACCACTATTCCTCTATAAAGCCAGATAAGACAGGTACTGTGATTTTTACAGACTTCAAAGGCAAGTAACCAAAATTTACTTTTATTGGCATTGGAGTTTTTCTATTACAAGAAGCATCAGAAGAAGCCAAATTTCAGAAGTCACTCACTCTTTCTCCTCATTCTGTACCATGGCCTGTATAATGAATTCAAAGAAGCATCATCTCTTATTCTGACTGCATTATGTAGAGTTGTATCATCCTCACGTGTTTCTAGTCAGATATACATGAATGGAAGCAGCAGAAGAAATAGTAAAAATAAAAATGAAGAACTTGATCTCACTAAAAAGAACTTAAAAGGTAGATCTAAATCCAGTCTAGACAGTACGAAGACTTGAGTAAATCCCGCAGGACAGTGAACAAACCTTAGAGCTGGGACAATCTTGTTTATTTATTGGACCTATTGCCTGCCTAAGAAATGCTGTAAATTCTCCAAACCTCTATGTAACCTGATGAAATGAAGTTTCTCTAGAAAGATTTGTATCTTTGGAGTAGTGAATGTATCACGTGATGGAACTGTTGCCCTGGTTACTACAGAAATTATTCAATAACAGAGCAAATTGGTATGTAAACAGTAACACTTATCTAACCTATTGGCAGAAATATACCTGCTGACAAGTACATTCCACACACTCCAAAGACCCTGTCCAGCTTAGATGTACTTCCTTGTCAGTCCTCCTTTATTCAGAACCTATTCTATAGTATAGAGGACTACTTTGCATTATCCCAAAAGACCAATAATACCAACTTCAAGACTATTCAGCTGTCCAAGACATCTTTTACCTTGGTCCAGAGCTGAATAACCTGGACATTAAATGCATGGAAATAATGTCAAAGTACTGTAACCTTTATCAATTTGATGTCAGAAAAAGACTGTTTGGTATCAGACTAGTGTTAAAATGAGAAGACAATTGCTCAGAAGATCAAGTAACCGAAGCTCATTGCCCCTCTTGGGTGGCAATTTTCAAGAAAGGATTCCTAGTATTGAAAACTGTTGTCAACAGAATCACAAATTCCTTCCCTACTCCACATAGGACTTGAAGATTTTCTACAGCAGGGGCTGGACCTTAGTTCCTTGAAATTATCATGGCACCCTCGTGACTGGTGGGACAACATCCACCATAGGAAACAAGCATGTACAGTTGTGAATGTGCAAAACTCATTCTCCCAGAATAAATTAGACACAGAAGAAACTCCCTAGTTTAAGTCCCATCTTTTCTCACAACCAACTGAGTATATAAATGCTAATGCACGCTCCTGGTGATCTATGCACTGGGTTGCTGCAATTTTAACATAATGTTGAAAGAATGTGTTTTATATTATTCCTTCTTTAATTACTTAAAAACAATTGTATGTAAAATCATTCTCAGCTACTACCTATGAAACTACTGCATTCATTACAGTGCACTTTTTGGCTTTAAGACAGCCCATGCATTCGATGGAATTTATTGCTTTTTATGATGTTGTCTCTAAAGAGAATTCCATTTTTTTTTTGTGTGTGTGTGTGTGCTAATTTTCAACAAAAAATTCATAAAGAAGAGTGTCTCATGCTAGAGCAATGGTGTCCTACAGAATAAAATCTAAGTTCTGAATTAATGGATTCTAAGAGAAATATTTCATCAAAAAATACTTTTCTGAATTTCCAGCTTCTTTCCGATTTTGTCCCTTCTGGGGATTTCATTTCTAAGCTTCCTTCTAGCAGGAAGTGTATGAACTAGTCCTACTTAAACATGCAGAGAAGGTCACATATTGCCATCACACCATGTTCTGTGATGGTTGCTCATGAGTGCACAGGCAGACGCAGCTCCAGCTACCTGTGCTGGGAAAGGATTCTCTTCTTGTGAACAAGACACAACACAATGTATCACAGCGGTGCTAAAGCACACTTCAGCTGCTCTTCTGTGCCTTCTCTGCTGAGAAGCCTGCGTTTGATTTACAAAACAAAGGTACCTAAGAACACCCCAGCCAACCAAGCCCTCAAGCAAATGAGCAAATGACCATCGTTCTAGCAGGAGACCCACATCACAGATACCATTACATTTTCCAGTGCAAGCTGCACGGGAAACAAAACAAAAACGCTATGAAAACCTGCCACAGGTACATGCATATTCATGATAGGAATATAGTCTCTATAAGAGACTGGCTTGTACCAGCCATTTCTGTACACTGACAACTACACCTATGAGCTAGTTATACACATAGCCGAGAACATTATTTCATCATGATTCTGATCCACAAAATAAGATTATTATGGGAGCGCAGGACTTCATTACGCTTTAATGCTGGGGAGCTTATTTGGTGGTTGCTCCTGTTTCAAACTGATGCATCAAGAAAGTTGCTCTTTAATCTATTAGAGGATCTGAGAAACTGTATAACATAATGTAAAAGTTTAGTAACTATTACCTTGTGCATGCAAAGGTAGCACAGAAAATTTAAAGGTGAAACCCAAGTTCAGACTAACTAAGATGTTTATTTCAACTGGATAAATTTAGACTGATGGGGTAATGAAAGGGGCATTGACAACCACTTGTGAGCTCCTTTAACATATCTATTTTCAGGAAATGTAACATCTGGTGTATACTACATCCATTATCCTATCTGTCCAACTTAAGTGCACACAAATAATATATGTGCATGACTGATTTCCCTGTTGATGTCTTTATTATTACTTTGAGCAGATGAAATCTAGACCAGTCTTTTACTGTTACATTTTGTTTTCAGCATTCCAATGTCAAATTGCTTAATTATGTGATATTTGGTCACACTCTCTAAACATCTCTTGCTGTCATTGTTGTGCCCAGTAGTTAGCACAAGTGGAAAAGCAAGACAAAGTGCAGGAACCAGAGCAGTTTTAATTCAAAACTTATCAATCCATAATTGCATTTCTTACAAAAACTAGAAGCAAATAATTAATGATTTGTCAGGACACAGTAGCTGAGACCAGAAGCTGTTAAGAACAGGAGGGTCTGCTCTGACCATGTGTCCTGACCTCCCACACCCCCAGGCCCTGACCTCACCTCCTTCTGCAGCCCCTGACTTCTGGCTGCCTTCCTGCAATCCATTCCAAAGCTGCCCAAATGTAATTAAGTAATTTCTCTTGCCATGGAAGCTTCTACAGCCCAGTGCAACAGGCTGCTCTGGTGATGTGATGTCAGCGCAGGGGAACACAAAACCCTTCCACATCAAACTTGTCATAGAGATGTTCCTGTAATAAGTAATAGTGAACATAAGTTATCTTAATGTTGCCCTCATAGATAGTTTCTTAGACTGGAGATAGACTAGTCCTCTACATAAGAAACCACTGTTTTATCAGAGCTGAAAATAGCACTTGTTCTGCTCTATGGATCTGTGTGTTCAGAGCACATTTTCTTCTACAGGACAGAATTTTCTACACTATTAAGATCCTTAACATGAAGAAAACAGCCCCCGACTCATCTTGTCTTCCCTATTGGCTGTGTTTACATTTTGGCAGGAAAACATCTCCTAAAAGAATTACTTTGTGATGAAAGCTGTATTTGTATCAAGCTTTGCAAGGTGGTAAAACTCATATTTTGTTGAGTTTTACCTCTACCAAAATTAAGTCAGAGAGCTCTTTTCTTGTTAAAAAACAAAACAACAAAAAACGATCTGCTGTAGATTCTCCATTTTTAGTGCTGGTACAAACAGCTAACCAAAAAGAGCAGCATGCTGTCACTGGATGCTCAGGACCTGGGGTTCTACATAGGCAACTCCAGGCTGTGAGCAGCAGCACTGGCAGCAAGAGGGAACAGCAGCAGCTGATAGAGGGCACCAAGCTGCACACTGTGGCTTGCTTGCCTTCTTAGCACTCCTAGAGCCTCATTTAGCAGCTCCGTACCTTCAAAATCAGATTTATAGATTAAGACTACTACTTTAGAAATGCTTCAGAGGCCACACACAAACCTAGAGGCTGTACAATGAGAAGTAAGTGAAAGGGAGATGAAAGATTTTAATCAGCATTGAGAGCAGTATAATTTTGAATCAACCGCAGTAGTAATTTCTTGGCCATGGAATTGAGTGACAGAAAAAGAAACGGGAGCTCAAATCCTGAATGTCTGTCAGACCCCAGCACTCACAAACAAACCTTTGGAAACAGAGCTAGGCTGGTTAACGGCAGTGGTGATAATGTACGTGGCACAAAACACCAAAGGTCTGCTGCCTTCTTTATGGTAATCTTCACTTCCTGAGGTTGTGCACTGCGATAATTCTAATACCACTGCTTCTGCAGCACCAAGGGAAAGGAAGGGGCACTTGTGAAGGAAGATGATAAAGGCAGAGAAATGGTGGATTCAGAAGATGTGCCCTTTTATTTAAGATGTACCACATTGCTGCTCCTGTTAATATCCCTCTTTTCTCACATCCTGTGCCCAACACTCAGCTTGCAGGAGTCCTCACTAATGCAAAAGGGAACTTACCCTCAATCAAGAAGAGAGAGACTGGAGACCAAACGGATGCAAGTAGAGAAAGAGAGCTGTGTACTCAGCCTCTTCTTTGATAGATACAGGCTTTGCAATGGACCAGAGAAAGCAGAACACTTAATTTGTTACAAAGCAAAAAATCAGTACCCAACACAATGTTTCAGTGGCCTGAGTGAAAATTGTCTCCCAAACACCTAAAATGTGGGATCCCGGAGTCAAATTCATAGTAGTATAGTAAGAAGGACCATGAATACCTGGCCTGTTTTCATCATAGACTTCTCTACACCAGAAAAACTCTTCTAAAACATTCCCTTCACTTATCAGCTGGTGAAGCCAAGAGTTACGTACTCTTTTTTTTTTTTTTTTTCCTGAGACAGGCTATGAAATTCCATCCTGAAACAGGATACACTTGATCTCTTGGAGTAGACACACATCTCCCACCACATCTTTCTTTACAAGATAGAGAGAGTGAAGAAACCATGCATAAAAGAAGAAAAGAAAGTAACTCCTGCAGTGCCAACCTGATTCAACCCTTAGAGGCATACATCAGCACAGCAAGTATATTCACTTATATACAGATATTTCAGTATCCACATACATTGATGCTTTGGAACATGTCTCAGAAGCTCTGAATGACATCCCTCCTCTAGCTATAGCAGCAATGAAAACCCAGCTTACCAAGAGCTCTCTACAGATAGCACACTTTTGGAGACTGGGAAGATAATATCATTCATTACCAGCCCACAAATTTGAGACATCACCTTCACTTTACATGTCACCATGTCTGACCCAATTTAACTCGGGGCTGAGAGAAAATACATCTCAATACAAACAAGAGAAAATCCTTCTCAGAGTGAGGGAGAAAAAGATCCTTCACTCCCACCAACAAATCACTCCATGGTGCAATATTATTACTAAGAAAAAATCAGAAAGCAGGTATGCATGTGAACTAATTACTGAAATTCAAATTTTCAGAATGCCAAATGTCTTCATCCCAGTCCTTCCTCACATGTAGTTATTTTGACAATGCCTGCAGTGAGCTAGTCCAACTGACTATGCCCTCAGGGCTGGAAAGACAGCATAATGTTGCAAACTTGTACGTATCCAAAATCTTTTTCTAGTTGCTCCAAAATGTTGAGTATGTGTTGCCTTAACTCTTGATATCAGCCATTTGGAAACTTCAGGGAAGATATATTGATGTTTTGGAATGTCCTCAGTTCTCTTTATGAACTCATATAGCATAATCTTCACTTTATGAATTATTTTCATTGTCTATTTAAACCATCAAGATGGCTGTTCTATGATATATACGATAAAGAATAAATATAAAGAGTGATTTTTGAAAATGAATAAAAAGTATCTAGGTCATCTGATATCCTTCAAAACATTATTTTTATATCTGAAATAGCCTGAAAAGCACTTTTGGAACAGTATCATCTCTGCATAGGTGAAATGTTACTATAAGTAATGAAAAATCAACATGGGCTGAATGCTGCAAGAAATCATGAGGACAGAAAAATTTAAAAGAGCAAACACTGGTCAAATATAGAAATAAAGGTAGATGTATGTTGTTACCTAGGGATACAGCACAACAAGAAAAAAGTCAGCTATGATTTTATGAAATCTCCTCACTTCCTCAATTAGCAATATGCAGAGAATTTCATTTTGCCTACTTCAGTATCAATAACTCATCAGTAATGAAGGACAACACCTGCACAGAGAAGATGTATTTCTTTGGATCTAGGAGGTCTGGACTTTGTGCTTCTGTACCCTAAATGAACAAATGACCAGTATTAAAGATGAAGTGGCTCCACAGGAGCCACAGCTATGGGAGGGCTACAGGGAGCTACAGAATCCCCCATTTCCTTACTTAATATGGAAGCTAAAGGATGCACAGAAGATTAATATTAGTATTTCAAGACACACAAAACCACACCAAGTGTGCATGTTGAGTGCTGTTCTCAAGGAACTGTTCTGCTCTGACCCACCCCCAATCACTCTTTCTGCAGGAAGTTGCCATGGTAATGATAATTATTCTTGATCAGCAGGATACAGTAATTATTGCAATAAAAATCACGTAAAACTTGTCACTACATGTGTGAGACAGGGATTGTCTCTTCAGTTATGCATCCTTCTTTGCCCTTCCCCACCTTATAAGGTAGGTTGGGTTTTTTGTGCTTTTTGTTGTTGTAATTATGGTAAAAGATATGAAATCCAATTCTTTCTTGCTAATATGAACTTTGCAAGAGATGACTGGCAGTTGCTAGCAGCTGCTTGGATGATTCCAAGAAAGCAGTACTTGATCATTTTCACAATAAAGAAGGTAAACAGAATTTGAGTTGAGAGAATTTTTTGTAATAATTAAATGGTCTAATATTTTAAACATTTTCTGGAGTAATTTAAATAGCAGCCTAAAGGTTTTGCAAGCAATAAATCCCTCACGTGCACTGTCCAATACTTAAGTGATAACATAAATTGAAGAGTCCCTGTTCTTCCAGGTCCTGTACTGGATGTGTTTTCACGGGAGATGTGTTTGCCATCAGAACAGGGCTAATGAAGCAGAAACTCTGGCTCTAGAGCAGTCCATGGGATTGTAGCAATTGATCTCACTGCTAAGAAACACAGCAACTTCTCTTAAGAACTGTTTACCCTCTATTTGCCATTTTAATTGGTAGACCTTCATTTATAAACTAGTTGCAAAAAATGATATGATTGATGGAGAGAGTAACTTTACATCAATATTCTGAAGACTTCCATAATGAGTACTAATCTTATATGTAAGTTTACATGGAAGCCTTTCTAGAAATAAATCTTTTCCTTCACATTCCTAAATGCACATACAATGTTAACCTGAACATTCATACAAAAACATTTTTCTGTAGGATACCTATTGCATTTTGAGGCAAAATAACACTCAGTACGCTGAGTCATTCCTGACTAGCTTTTGGGTATTTGATGCTTTGAATATTGCTTACAAGCTTTGTCATGCACACTGCCCAAATGTTTCTATTTCTCTTGGGACCATAAACAGCATCCCTTTCATTACCCATGGATCAGGGTGAATCTATCTAGATTGCATTTTACGGTATCTTGTTTCATCTCTACATTTTGTAACTACTTCAAAAGAAGTAAAGGGAAAACAATATCACACAGTATTTTCCGAAGGTCTTATGTTGGACAATAGTACAGCAGAAATCAATCAGCATTTCAGTAATGCAAGCGTTTTAAAGAACAGAAAAAAAGTGTTTATGCTAGTGCAAGATCTGCTGAACCAACAGGTTTTGAAACACTGCCTTAGGAAGTTAACCATGTTTTTTTTAGTACCTATATGACACAATCTTTTGTTATACTTCTATATGACATAATGTTCTGTAGTCATTAATATGGGACTAATCTTATAGGCATCTCATCTGCTCTCAATGGAATGGGAGCAGCGCCAGGTTCTTATGTATGCAAAAATCCAAGAAAAAGATTTATCTGTCTATCAGCATGTATTCATTACACCTAAATTATTATTTGCTCACTATCAGCATAACCAACACCTCAAAATGCATAGAAGTTAGACAGACTGTAACACACAATCATGGCAAGCTTAAGGGAAGAAAACACAACACAAAACAAAACACAACCAAGAAGTCTGTTTGCCTTCTTCCTTTTATAATAGTGATCAGAAGCCAAGATTGAAAAGCTTGCAGACTAGGGTCTGCACAGAGAATGCAAACATGTTTTTTTTCCATATTACAGGAGACTATGGAAATGAGTGTTGGCAAATTGCCTGCCAAATACTTTTGACAGGTCTGCTTGGTTCTTGCATTTGACCAGCTGTAATTTTAAGTGTGAAAATTACGAGCCTCTCTCAAAGCAGCAAAAACTGGCATTTTTTACCATCAGCTTACCATGAGCTTTCTGTATGACTGCAACTATACCACTCAGGCTTAAATTCAAAGGCCAGTAATTTGAAGTTCTTTCATTTTAGGAGGTTTTGACAAGGTCCCACATTCTAGTGCTGACCCAACTGTCAAATGGAACAATGCCTAGGCCCTTCTTGTCCAGTCATACATCTTAAGAAGATAAAAACAAAAACCCCGAGTGTTTGTAGATTACTTTGGAATTAATACACAAACTATCACAGCATGAATTCAGAATAATCTTAACTAATAGATGTCTTCTGGGCAGACCACTAGAAGCTCCAACTGTTTATTCAAGCAATGTTCCTCAATTAATTTCCTAAAAACCTAGACTCAATACAGACCGCATGTTCCAAAACGAAGCCAAAGTACTGCCTAAAAGTGAAGGCTTTCCATCATTTTGCTCTTGATAAGTGTCTCAAATTGCACTCAGACTCTTCTGTTCTCTGATAGACTAGTTCAAAAAAATCCAACATTTTTCTTGTCAAATTCACACACACATGCACAAAAATACCTCATACACACATATATACCAGTAGCGGCTGGCTGAGAAATTACCAGCAGCTTGGCTATCATGCCCTTCTCCCCTCCACACCCACACCCCCTACCCGCCCCCAGGACATCTTCTAAATTTTCCTTCCAGTGTAGCATACAGAAGATGGTCAGAGTTTTCCTTTCTTTGTGGAGTATGCAGACCTCTCTGCCCCAACATGACAATGTTTCACTTGTTCACCTTCCAAAAGGGACGGCTGGTAGATGCACCAGCCTTCTGCAGGGAGATCAAAGCACTGCTGAGACATGCTGGTCAAGCATTTCCCTTTCATCTGAATATACTGCTTTGTGGCTGTATGCCATTCTTAAAGTGTGAAGAGCAGGAAGAGCACTAGACATGATAGCAGGAGAAAAGTAAAGATTAAGAATTGCTTAAAAGCAGACTACTGTGAGGAAATAGCAAGTTAGATACTTGGAATAAACTGGATACAGTCTTGAGCAGTGCCAAATATTAGAAATTCACAGAACATAAATAATCATGAAGCATTGATACTCTATGCTGTCACAGAGGTTGCTTAATGCCCAGTATAAGTATTATACTGCTAGACTTGTTATTTGTTTTCCATTTCCAAGAATGAACGCCACTCTACAATAAAGACTTAAATTATTTGCAATACGTGAAATAATTCTGCAGAACTAGAAACTCATCAATTCATAAAGCAAATCAATGCAAAAAAAATCACCTATATTCTGATAAATCACAGATAAACTACAAATTAAAGAGCTTTCTAAGTAGCAGCAGAACAGAACAGAATTTCTCCTGCTATAGCTTTTCTTTTAGGTCAGCAATTCAGTTTTAAACCACTGAATTGAATTTTATTTGGATTTCACTTTGTTAAATCATCCCTCATGGAAAACAGAAAACAAAACAAAACAAACAAAAAAAAAGCTACAACAAACTCCATCTGCAATTCATTCATTAAAGATATACTCTTTATCCTTAGAAGATATTCAATAAGATTTTGGTAATTAAGGACTTTTTTCCAGTCTTCTGGAGCATGGCACCACTGAAGGAATGACTGGGCAGAGGCAGTCACATATTGGGCGTTTGGTAAGGCTGCACATCTGGGATCACTGCAGTAATGCTGGAGCAAAGAGCAAAAGTAAAACCCAGGATTGTCTTCTTCACAGCACAAAGACCCCAGAACCCAAAGCAAGCTTGCTACTTCAGCAGGCATTCTGGATGGCCCAGCAGGTGAGTGTTTGCAGAGGTATGTGACATGGCAAGGTATCTGGGCGGAAATATGTTTGACCTCCAAGAATTCAAACTCCTTCAAACCCATCGAGTGTTTCAAGTGTAACAAATGTACTGAATAAGGGCATAGAGGAAGGGTTGCTGCGTGCCTGACCTCCCTAAAGGAAGAAGTAAAACCCCTGCTGTTCCCTAGGTCCCCTGAGGTCAGCCCCATCCCACAGTAATGCTGCCAGTAGCCTGCAGCTCCTGGTTCTGCTATTAGGGAAGCTCTACACTGACTTGACTGTGAAACACATTCACCTCAAGGAGCAGACTGACCTGCTATATGTAGATGAATTGTATCATATTTCTACCCTATTCTATTTTATTAGTAATATTTTCACCAAACCAAATTGAAAATAAGCAGTATGAAGTGCAAGCATCTCCTATGCAAATATTTATCTAAGGAAGAAAAAGTGTTCTTGTGAGCAACCACAGGTGCACAGACAAACACTCAACACCAAATTCAGTAAAATAGCCTTTGGACAAAAAGCTGAGCAGTGTTTGGACAGATGGTCAGTTTTTCCATAAATGCTTCACATCTATTGTTTTTCAGGGCAAGGTTCTGTACTAGAAGAAAAATATCTACAACATATTTAGTACTTCCCATGAATTACACAAGAGTTGACCACAATTGCAAATAAATTTCAAGGTCTCTAAAACACTCAATGTACACGTTTCTTCACAGAATACGTGTAGCCCCGAAAGTAATTCTTACTATTTATTGCCATGAAAACAAGAGACACAAAAACCACGGTAACCCTATTAGATAGAGCATATTGTCAGCTACAAATAACTATGTTTCCACATAATCACCACCATTAACTGCATTTTTCACCAGCTATGAACAAAAGCCTGTATGCCATGCTTGTGAGAATCTGTACGTCTGTCCAAAACATGGCTTGTCTTTCACATTACTGTTGTTACTGCTGAAACACACCATCCACTACCTCACTGTGCTCATGTCCAGTTTGGTCTCCATAAATGTTCAACAAGCACTCAATCTCAACAAGTATGATGTCAGCCTTCCTTCTGTCAGACTGTCCCTCTGCTGCCATCTATCACACAGCAACAACACTTCATGGTATACTGACGGGAAGCTCCAACCTCTACTGCCATCACCACCATCTGCCTCTGACATTACAGCCAACACCATAAAATGGGAGGCATTACTTTCGGAGTAATCTCAAAGTTTTCAGAGCCCTCTTAAAGTTATAGCAGCAGGCTATAACTAGGGTTAGGTGAACTGGTTTAGATAACGAACCAACTTGAACCACTGCTCAAGGTTTGAACCAGAGGCCTTTTTTATAAACCAATATTAGAAGGTAATTTTTCTCCTTGTGATTTACCCTTGTGTTTCCTCTTGAAAACTTGCTCTTCCCCATTCTTGGCAAAAATAAGATGAGCTCAGATCTTGCATCTCCAAAGGCTTTTGTCAGTCCTGTAAATCCTGTAGCTCACCAGTTTCAACAATTTGAGAGATTTGGTTGAGAACAATTCAGCCAAATGTCTTGAAATTGCAAGTCCCAAATTACAGTGACATTTTGATTTTATCTTTTGCTTCTGCTGTAAGCAGCTAGCAATGCACCAGAATGTAACACCAAGGAATCTTTGGATAAGATTACCACATAATCTAGGTGGGAAGAAAGCTTTCCAAAACTTATTAAGCAGGAGATCCAGGGGATATTAGGTAAACAGTCATTTTGACATCAACTGCTACACATGCACACACAGCCACCGCTCTTGCCCTCTAGGCAGCACATTGACTGCAAGTCAGCTAATGGATGAGTTTTCCTGTTACCACACAATTGTCAATGCCAGGTACAGTTTTTTCCCTTGTTCCAATAATCCACATTAAGCTAGCAAATAGACATCCTCAAAGAAGCAAAATGTTTATACATATGAAAAATCCAACTGTTACCAATTTTGTCACATTATAGCACGTGCTCTTGGCAAAGCACTAATGGCAAGTTTTTCAGTACTTAATTCCCGTCGTTGTTCTGAGTACAACAAGAGTATTTGTCGGGATTATTTTTTTCCCAATGAATTAGAGGAACATCATATTTCTGCAGCAAATCTACACTCCCACTTAACTCAGTGCCATCAAGAGACAAAGTGGAGATGGGGCGCATGAGTCTTCACGTACTCCTGTTTCTGCCTGCACCTCGTCACACCAGAAGTCCATTTTACATAGTATTCTACCTGTGAAAGTAGCCATACAAGCTGTTAAGTAGTTTGGGAAGGAGATGTACCAGGAACAAAACAATTAGTTTAGGATCATTACCTAGTAGATAGTCAAATATGGAAACTCACATTTTGGATATCAAAGGTTTCATCAACATTTTTGTGTTTAAAACACCTGAAGCAAACCCACCATCCAGTAGTTTATCTACCAACTCTTCTCCACGTCTTCCAAAGACACCATCTGCCTGCTGGAAAAATACTCTTTATATCTTTATTATCTCAGCTTTTTTTTGTTTGTTACAAGATAGTCCATCATACAAAATTCTGGTTTACTATACGGGTAACAAATAATGCAGCCCTCCCATGTGCTCAGCAAGCAGGGACTGGGTCAGGGGAATAAGAGTGCAGATAATGCCACGCAGTAGGGATCACACATATGCCACATCACATATGGATTCAAATGCAAGCCTGGGACAAGAGTGACACTGCAACATAAGGCAGATGGTAGGAAACAGCCTATTATCTGGGTTTCTTTCAGTAGAAGGTCTTCTTCCCCACCACTGGCTCCCCAGCCTTCTCCTGTTCCATATCCCACTGACCAGAGACAAGAGAACTCTACACAGCTATAGGAGGGTTGTGGTATGAGAAACAGAGCAGCTGTTGGAGCTGCCTGTGGGAGTTGTAAGGCTGACAGGAGCGATGCAGAACCATTGGTGGGGATGTTGCCAGGAATGACAAACATTCTTCCCCAGGAAAAGAATAGGATCTCATTCAATAGCGAAATGGTAATAGCACATGCTGATTTTCAAAGGTTTACATCTCTGCTCTCCATCTTGACCCAGAGTCATTATGGAAAAATGATGTTTTATGGTTTCTGGAAATTAATTGGTTAATTTCTTCAAACACTGGCAAATAAAGAATCCAGTAAGTCAAATTCATTGCCAAGAGTATTTTGTTCGAGTAACATTTGCAGGAAAACAGCAGAACATCTCCACTCTGCTCCCACACACCTTAAAATGGCTCTGTTTGGGGGGAAATAAAACCCAGATCCTTCCGTGTGAAAAAGGAAATAGATGCATTTGAAGAAGTTCCTAATTTATGTAGTTTTCTTTGTCAATTTTATAATGCGTGCTATTAACAAGACAGCATTTTTTTCAGTTTCGGGAGCACAAGTTCAGCGCAAGAGGAGTGATTCCTTAAAAACATCTCTAACATATGCACTCATTTTGAAGTACGAAGTTCAAAGATGAACGAATGATGAATAAGTTTAGGTGGGAAAAGGATACAAATGGAAGTTATCTACATGGCAAAGCACGCCTCTGGATAACCCTTTCAGTGATCTCAGAAAGATTAAGCAACTAATGGGAGTGGAACACAGTGTTGACAGGACTTTGTTTGGCCACCTAAAATCTTCACAAGCAGTTCAGATACTTTGCAGATGCACAAAATAGCTTGCTAATATAGGACTAAAAAAGTTGGTCCTCTATCACTAGTACGCAGATCTTCACAGCAGTGAAGATGGAAAGTTATTTGCAGCCAGCATGTTGTACTTTTGCTCTCTGTGTGCTCTTAATCCTAAAATCACTGAACTAGGTCTGATATTCATAGATCCTTAAATCATGGGGTCATGATATTTGCTTCATCCAAAAATATTAAGTAGCCTGACACATTCAGCGGCTTCTGTAATCACTTCTCTGAACTGTATGTAGACTACATATCAAAGAAATCACAGAATTGCCGGGGTTGGAAAGGACCTCCAGAGATGCATGAAGGTATTGCACATCAAATGCTTTCAACAAATTTTGCAAATTAAACACTTAGGCCAAGGCATTGCTGATAGACCCCAGCATCACATGTTGAGTGCTCTTTTTAATATTCCCTTCTAAAGCTGCATGGAGCGTATTTTGAGAAGACAAAAAACTTACTTAGTGTGAGAATGTACACTTACAAAAATCCATAGACACACCACTTGGGCATCAACTACCTATTTACATAGGTCTCTTTTCTAAAGCTAAGTAGATGCATCAAAAAAACAACAACATCAAAAAATCAGAATTCTAAAACGAAGTACTCAGCCATTCCTGCTCAATTGTTCTTTAAATATTTAGCTGGTATGATGGGAAAGGCAAGATCCAAATAACAGATTACCCCTCTATGCTAACACAAGGCCCAAATGTTACTTGTCTTCTCTTATTTCTGTTCCAAAATATTAGAAAATTAAATACGGCTTAAAAAATGAGCAAGCTTATTATACTCTCAAATGAAAACTGAACAGCTGAAAGAAGCCCTTCAGCTCATTTTTAAATTGCAACTCTGTAATCCTTGTAGCGCTTAAGTCATTTGAATATGAAAAGACTTCAGACAAGAGGTGCTAATAAGAACACCCCACACTTCAGGTTTCAACAGACATGGTAATTTGTATTTCAATAAGACAAAAAAAAAATCACTGCTAAATCTTGAGGAAAGAAATACCTTCACTCCTACACTGTGTCCATTTACAGTACTTATATGCATATATTTGAGCATCACTAATGAAAGCCAGGCTTCAGGAAGACAATTTAAATTGCCCTTCAAAAGGCAGAGAAAGGAACGTATCATTAGTATGACACCTCTACTCCTCTTTAATGCAAAAAAGGTTGGTTGTGCTACATGAAATTACAGATAGGTGTAAATGAAAAAAATACATTCTTTGCTTGGTGGTAAGGAAAATGTGGAAACAGAAATGTTGACATGACAGATTATCTTCTGCTTTTTCTCACTTTTCAGATATGGCAGCTTTAAAATGAAGCTGCATTTTAATAAGGTTGGGACCCTTTGCCTTTTGGGAATGTAGTACACATATCTGCTGTTGCTATAATAAGGAAAAAACATCAGCAGCACTACATCTTGCTCTTTCATTTCTGGTGAGCCTCATAAACATTATCTGTCTTGCCAAAAGTGAGTTTAATTGTGACATGATGAAAAATTTTACAGTGTTACCTTGTCTTGGGCCAGACCTAACTTCAATTCCTGCATATAGAGGGCACTGTAAAAAATACGGAGTAAGTTTTGGAAACAAAATCCTTGAGAAAATTCAGTTTTGTCTGTCTTGATATTTTAATCTGATTAACTGACTACCTGAGCTTACTTGTATGTCAGTTGGGAACTCAAGTCAAGCAGTCAGTCACCTTTGTATACCCTGCTTCCATCACTTTTGAACTCATCAAATCCATCTTAATTTTAGAAATAGTTACTTCTAACAGCATCCTTGGAGAGCTGCCTCAGCAAAATCATGTGTTAGTAGCATATAGGAACAATAACTCTAAACAGAAATTCTGACTGCAGAATACTGGAAACTGGGGACTGGGGGGAGGAACACAATCTGCAGAGAACATATCAGCCTTCATTTTTCTCATGATATAACCCAATTCATCTAGCTTAAGATGATTGCAGATTCAGGACACATTTTTGCTGAGGTTGTCTGAGGAAGTCACACATTCCATCAGTGCTCTTAGGAAAAGAAGATATGAAATTTGCTATATTAAAATTAGCACAGGCTGCTATGGGAACATCTTAAGCAATTTCATGGAAAACCTCATGTGTTGCTAAGTCAAGTTTCAGGCTACAAAGGTGAACAATAAAGGTTAGTAGTTCTGAGAATATGCTGCAGAAATAAAACAGCACAATAAACCCTTTACTTCTTCCTTTGAGGTAAAGAGAGGAAAGATTGAAGCTTTTAAATTGATTCGAAAATCAGCTTTGTTATGATACACGTTCCTAAATACTGATATGATTATCTGCACAGACCTGGATCTGAGATGCAAGAAATGGTTTCTTTTTTTTCCTCCTCTAAGTGAGCTTTCTTTTTTCCTGTGACTTTTATGCTTTTGCCACTGTTCAAAAATATCTTCTAAAATCTGATGTAATAAAGACAGAATTACATCCCTAAGCCCTCAGAAAGATCAATAAGTAAGTTAATTTCCTGAGTGGCCATACAGCTCCTGGTTTCTAAGAGAGGAAAATGACTAAAGGATTCAGAAATATGGGTTGAGAGAGAGACATTTCCAAGAGCACATCAGTCCCTTGCAAATGTGGTCACCTGTGATGCTAATGCTAGATAAAGCCCCTTCTCCCTCCACACTAAGAAATATCCTCACCTCTCAGAAATGAGAAGCAAGCATGCTTCTGGTACCTGTGGAGGAGGAAGAGGGGAAGGGCAGCAGATGAGGAACAGACACCAGTGGGGTGTTGCCTCCTGCTTCCTCACAGCTTGTTCTAGTGCAACATCATCTCAGCTGTATCAGACAGCAGCCAGACCCTGCTCAGACCGACTGCTTCTGCCGTCATGGACACTTATTTTCACTACTAGGAATAAAAGGTCATGCAGGAAGGAAAAATAACCGTAGAGAAAGGGACTACCATAGAGAAAGGGACTACCTACTCTGGTAGGCAGTCAATCCCAGATTCTCCTGCTGGAAAACACACAGGAAAACACACTGCACAAGGAGATGATTGTTACATCCTTTTAATCAAGATATTCCCAGGCTTTCCCTGCTCTACAAAAACAGCTCCTCTTCTTCATCCTCAACCTGCTTACATAACTCTTACACAGGAGACTCCAGCTGAGTCAGTCTCTCTTGAGAACTGGACTAGGACCAACTGCCAGCACATCCACTTGAATTCAGCCCTGTTCTCAAATAGAAGCAGACACTCCCTCCTCCCTTGGGACAATCTGAGACCTCCTGCCCATCTGCTTGGTGACCTCCCTGACTCATGGGAAGGCAACCCCAGACAACACAACACTCGTACACGCACCTATCATCAGAAAAGAGGCATCAGTTATTAACTGCTACCACAATAGACAGAGCTCTCACTCTAATTTCCCATAAGAATTTTTGTTTCACATGTGGTAAGATATGTCAGCGTGGTCATATTTATCTTTAAAATTCTCCATTGTGGGGAATCTGATGCAACTCCCAGTGTGAGCTGCTTTCAGTTGGAGCTTGTCTCCACTTGGTTCAGAGGACTCTCAGCAACTGGCTATCCTCTGCATCCAGCATTTCTTAGTGTTGTTCCTTTTCTTTCCAAAATAATGGTAAAAGTAAATCAGTATGGGTCAAATCTAGCAAGATCTTTGAAACACATGTATTCAATTATTACTACCTTGTTCACAGCCAGAGGTCACATTTAAACAGATTTTAATCCAAATTGAATCTTTAAATTCCTCTGCATTGCTACTGTTTAATCATGGACCACCCTACCCAAAATAAGCAGGTACTTTCTACCTGCTTAACAAACCTTGTTATGTCACACAGGAGTAATACCTAGGTGTTATTTTATTTGAAGCCACATTTGTTGGCTGATAGAGAAACATTCATTTATACTAATGCATAAATCATGTATTTTTGTGTGTGACATGCTTCATCTAGCAAGTCTATGGTCTCTTCCGTCATTCATTTTGCATGTGTATAATATCAAGTCCTGGTGCAACTCTGGAATTTCCCAGTTTTCCCAAAGCTGGGGAGAGGGACTGGGAAACAGAAAACTACATTTCTCTCCTCAGCAACAGGAGTCTGCAAAATTCCTCACAGAACACTTTGCAGGCACTTGAAGGTCTTGCATCTAAAGACACTATGAACTAATATCACCTTTGTTGCACTGCTGGCATTTCTGACTGGAGGAGCAAGTACTTCACTGTCACAGTACATGAATAGCATCTATTTTTCCTGCTCAGAAATATGAGAAATTGGCCCAGATGATCAATGATCTGATAACAATACCATGGCATCGGATCAACATATGGTCAGAATTCATTTTGTTCCTATTGCTTTCAAGAAAACCAATAAAGTTGACTTGCTTTATTTTGTGTTGTTTGCAACCAGAAGCACCTTGACACTCTGCCTTAGGCTAGCACCCTACAGTACTGCAGCAAGCAAGGAGTTGTAGAAAGGGAAAGCATCGGTAAAGAAAAGATACTCTTGAGGATGCTGGATATTAGGAAAATTTCCTTTCTCATGCACTGTGCTCAGCAGAATGCAATACTCAGATAATGACTCCAGGTTTCACGTAGCTTACACAACACCCAGAACCAGTGAGACAAATACTAGTATGAAAAAGTGAAAGAGTCTTGTCTCTGGATAGTTATTTCACATTCAGCTTTACCAAAATCCAGTTCTAGTCAGTTTCCTGGAGTACCCAAGAACTAGTTTCCCATGTTTGCCCCTAGAATGGAAAGTTTAAGAAACTGTCATTTACTTATACATCAATGAGAGAACCTAAAGAGTGGCAAATCAAGATCACACTGAAGTTAAGAGAACACACACAGCTCTATATTATTGCCTTATTTTTCAGTATTTAAGGTTCAAATGTAGCAATTCAAAAGTTCTGAAAGTAATCAAAACACTTTTACAGGCCTTTAGTATAAAAGGTAGCATGTATAAGTTTTCCTAAACAGCCTAAAAAAGTCTGCATTAAAAGATGGAACAGATACAGAATTATGCTCAAATATTTTTATTTGTGTAACATATGAAATAAAACAAGTTGCTGCAAAGCACGAAATCTGATGAGGATTCTACCTTAAGGAAAAAAAAAAAAAGCCTGTCTTTTGTAATAACAAATAGTTGGAACCTGTGCATTGCTTTAGCGACATTGTTCCCTTCAAGACAAGTCTAAACCATTCAGCATTATGAAAATGCTGCCTATTGCTTTGTACCAGAAAATTTATTACCCCCAAATCATTTACAACAGACAGCATGCATTCCAAAACTGATTTGTTACTTTAGGCCACAACAACTCACTTTCAAAGCTTAAAGAATCCATTATACAGTGCAAAGGAAAGAGCAGGAGCAAGACACATTAGAGATGAGTTTAAGAGGAATTCCATTAAAAAAGTTCAGGTTGAAAAAGCCTACAAACATGGCCACACAATTCATTCCAAGTGCTCTTGGCACAGGGGACTGGGGAAAGAGGGGGAATACAATTTTCATTTCATTAAGTGAGCAAGCATTTGTCACAACTTCAGCAACCTGCCTTTTTAGTTGGGAGAAACAAGCAAGTTAGAGAAGTCAAATATGATTAACAGGAACACTTCTGATTGGGAGATGTTATTACTTGCTTACACAATGAAAATCATTTATTTTACTTCAGTGCAGCACAGAACGTAGTACATATGTTCAGCACTACTCTGTTTTGTTACAAGTGACAGTAGGCACTTGGGTCAAGAGGAGCTATTTGATTAAATTGCCTTATTCCTTTTCTACCTATGGAGGTCAGTGAAGTTTATGAGCTACCTCCCTAGCCTAATCAGTTTTCCTAAGATCAGAGTGCATTACAGCTCCCGAGACAAGTGGAGTGAGCAGCCATGGAAACGGCACAGCACCCCAATGCTGTGAGTGTAGAACCTGCTAGGGTGGCTGTCTGGGCAGAGCTAATGGGGCAGCTCTGGTGCCTTGCCTCCTGACTGCAGGCGGCTGCTCCAGCTCTGGGTAGAGGGCATGGGGCCGACCTTCACAAGAGGACACGGACTCGGGGGTCAGCCACTGCCAGACCCAACTGTAGCACCAGGCTGAACATCTGCACGTGAAGATCAAAGAACTAAAGCAGAAAGCCAAGATGTAGCAAGTTGCCTCCATGCTTTGATTTATAGCCTCTTTAATCATGAGAGACAATTCCCAGGACCTATTTTTTTGCTTATTTTCATCGCTGACAATTCACATCAGGAAGAATCTTTTTCTACTAAGTTATCACCACAAAAATAAATAAATAAATAATCAAAGTAGCACAGGAATATAGAATACAGAAGTGATATGTCAACATTTTTACAGTCCTGTATTTCTTAGGACTATGGCATATTCAACTAGCTCAACCTAGGCTTTAAATCATGTGCAATTCCACATAACCAAAACACATGGAGCTGTTTTGAAAAGAAAACACTACTAAACAGCACCAATATGAGTAAACGACTATGAGGGTAACTGAGTTATTTGTAGGCAATAGTGTTTTTCTCAGGTCAACACGTAGGTGTTCGAAACCTGCTCCTGTGCCCACAGCCACAGGACTGAAGGCAGCCCCAGCATTGCAGAGTGGTTTGCAGCCCTTGCAGAAAAATTTCTCATAACCCTTCTCAGAGACTGATCAAACTGAAAACCATCTGGCTTCCCTTATCCACTGTCACTCTGCCTGGAGTCATGTTCCAGTGGTTCATTCCATAATTGCTACTGTGGGAAATGGCAGGTTCTTTTCCTCTTGTTTTTTTAAGTAGTCATTAAAAAACTCAACTTTTTCTTCAGCTCATGTGGTTGCCTCACGTCTTTTGTTTTATTCTAAAACACACTTAGTTTGCTTTTCAGTTTTCACTTGAAAGATAGGTTATTGAAAAAAAAACAACAATAACTGGTCAAAATCCAATCCAAGCTATTCTTTGCACACAAATCACAAATAGCGTATAAATATATATATATATATATATATAAAACCATTATGAAATACGAATTATGTGATTTTCTAAAAAACAACCATGTAAGACCAGGTTGTTCATAGCCTTCACCCAAGGGAAATCACCAGTGCCTTTCATGAGATTTATTTAGGCATACAATATTAAGCTAACTAGGAATTCTAAGACGTGGAACCAAAACCCTGCTACAGGTGAGCATTTTCATTCAGTACCAGTCAGAGGGATTATCAAATGAGCTTGTATCTAGTCGCTCAGTGTGCATAAGCAGTCTGTACAAGCTGTTTATTCCTTCACCCAGTACTACTACTAAGTGAAGTTAATATATTCTCAAAGAAAATGTCTTGTTTGGCCAAAATAATTTATTTGGATTTTTGCTTCTGGGATCATTGCCCATGTATACGTTGTAAAAAGCAGTTCTAAACAACTGTAAACTGACAAGAAGACAACAAAGGAGAACATATCTAAGCCCAGAACACCAGCTCCCTGAGGTCTGGGAATCCAAACATTGCAATTCAGAAACATACAGCAACAAGAGCACCCAAAACCAAGGTAAGTACATGTCCTGATTCCTGCTTCCAAGCCAATCACTGCATGAAAACCTCTGTGAATTCAAATAAGGGAAATGTAGCAGCACTTCCAGTGGGAATATAGTTTCCAGTTCTTGCAATTTGTAGTGTCAAGTGCTCCATGCACCCCCCTTTAACTCCACAGCTTAAGCTGAGCCACAGTTTGTAAACTGAGAGTCGAAAGAACATGTTTCTAGTTTCAAAAACAAACAAGTTGATAGAGCTTTTTTTCTTTTTATAAGCAGTAACTTGCTGACAGGTAGGCGGAGATCAGCACCACACGGTGTGACTGCACACGGATCAGTCAACAGCTTTTGTTGCACCAAAGACTTACTAAAGGTAGGTGTTGAAAGTACAGGTGAAAAGGCTAACTCTTCAAGTCCTAGAAGATTTTTTTTCCCCTCCACCCTGATTTTTCTTCTTATTTCTGGTCACTTAGTGCTGTGTAGTAGGATGTTGAAAACAAGACTTGATTATTACCTTGGAAAAATTATTTAACAAGATAAGTGAGAAACATCTGTTGTTCACCACAGACTGTTCAACTACAGTGGGCTCTTGGCCCCCTCTGATAGTTCAGGGCCACATCCACTTTCAACTGCATGTGCATGTGAGTGCTGTGGTAGTAAAAATGACCAACTTAGAGGATACTGAAATATAATTACATCATATATCCATTAGAAAGATGGTCTTGGCATCTCCCAGATGATCTGACAGCATTAAAAGCCTGTAAAGTTTGACCACAAAGTAACTGAAGGGAAGAAGAGGGAAAAAAAAAAGCAAAACAGTAAAAAAGTATTTCTAGTGCATTTTCACATCTTTTCTTTGATCTAAAACAGATCAAAGATATACTTCTGCAGTATGACTATGACAGAACAGCCAGGAAGTATCATATACATCCACCTTTCCCCTTTTCCCTTCCTCCCACTCCACAAAAAAACACTGAGGTTCTTGATAGAAAACCTTCATCTATGAGGCAATTCCTACTGTTACACATTGGCCTAGAAGGTCAGAAGGAGAAGGTTCATGAAAGCCAGTGATCATCCACTTCCCTTCATTTTAAATCTGCATGTTGTCTCAAACATCTGCACAGAGATTCTTTTAAGGGGAAGAAATATGATTGCTTTTTACCACCTTTAACTGCAACATAATAAACACGGATTTTGATTAACTCATATCCAAGTTGAAAGATTGAATAAGCTAAAAAGCAAAACAAAACAATAACCACTCTTCTCCTCTTCCAGTTCCTACCTCCCTCAGTCATCTCCGGCCTAGCCTTAGAAACCAGCACCCAGACATTAAGATTTTTCCTTTGAGGATGCTGATAGTAACTGTTAAGAGAATCCTCTCACTCATTCATGCCAGTTAGTACTAACAGGGCTGTGTTAGTTCTAGTGGTCCATTTACAATGGTCTACATTTGCAGGAGAAACTTGTTTTCGATCTTGCTGTTCTGGAGAATAACAGATTAACTTGCACAGTCATCACATTTTCCCTCTTGCTGGTGATTGGAGAGCTTACTTTCTTGTTGTTTTTTTTTTTTTTTTCCTAAATACTACTCCTCCTGATCTTCCTATTCAAATGATTTTTGCTGAAGAATAGAGAATAAAGGGAATAAATATAAAGCTCCCTGAATATTCTAGAGAGATTTTTTCTTAAATTTTCCTGCATGGAGTTGCATGTTTTGTTGATTTGGGATTTGTAGCTTAATAAATTGAACACTGCTCTCATACTGGAAAGCCAAGCCTTCCTCCTCAAGTTTTAGCTGGTGTTAGCTTGCATTCTTCAGTTAGCTCAGAACAAAGCAGATTTATGCCAGCATGGGCTCTGGCTCATACTTTGCTTTTATTAAGGTTCGCTCTGAGCCTTCCTAACCAGGTTTGACTCATGACACTTTTTCAACCCTTGTGGCTCTAGATTGAACTTGAACAGGTTTGATTTTCTAATCCCCTCTATTGATTTCTAGGCATGTTTTTGAAACGTTAATGATTTAGATCCTTCATTTGGAACAAAGGACTTGGCACAGGGCCTTCTCACAGTACAACCAAGCTGCTGCAAACACCAACTGGACTAGAAGAAAGTTGCAATGGTTGTGTCAAATTCATGAACAGAAGATGATGTCTCAATAGTAGTAATCTGCCAGCTAGAGAAGGGCTGCCAACCAAATGCATTTGTGGCTGAGGCTTACAACTGTTTATCAACAGTTACCAGGGCTTCTAAGCCAACTTTTTAAAGGATGCCTAAAGACAAGAAATTTAGAGTAAGGCATGTTCTAAGGAAAATCTATTCTTCTGCATTTCCCTACCTGAAGAGAATATATGTAATCTAGCGCTGTCATCAGTCACTAGGACTTTTGTATGAGCAGGTAGCTACACTTAGAAGAACAGAAGTACTTAAAGAATTCAACACTAGCTTTGAAATGTAAATGAATGATTTGTCATAAACATTAGAGGAAGAAAGCTCCAGATCCTGAAAGCAAGGTGGCTATAGATGACAGTATTAAGAACCTTTTTCACCCTTTGATTTTACATTTAAATTCTTTTTAATACTTACTAGGATGTGTTAAATTCATCCACATTCACTACTTAATAAATTTGTCTTTCTATTAGGACTGCATCTCCAATGAGCAAACTTCTCCAAGCACAGAGGTAAATTTTAACTTGAAATACTTTGAATAGGAATTATTTTATGATGTATTACTGTCTTAGGAGTATTTAACATATTCTTTGCTATGTACATTGATCTAAAGACTGTCCTCAAAAACACATCATGTCAATATTGTCATATACCTCTGAACACAGAAAATATATGGCACACATGAAATAGAAATAATTCCCTACAGTCTAATAATTTCTGTCACAGGATGAGAGCTAAAGGTACATCTTCATTCTGTCTATAGTTGTAGTCTTTCTGCAGTAGCTGAAAGAATAACAGGTACTGCCTCCATCTCTGTTCCTCTTCTTGTAGGGAATTCTGATCTGAAGTACCACATCTTCCATTTGTAAATTATTACACGAGTTTCCTATTACAGTTGGTAACTCCTCTGCTTTCCTTGAGCAGAGGCTCATCCCAAGAATCACCACACCTATTCATTTATTTATAGAACAGACTTTCTTAAACGTGAACTAACTAACCAGAAGAAACATGCAATGATAGCAATAGAGCATTCTCAATTTTATCTCAGGTAACTGATATCTCAGATTTTCTGTGACAACACAGCATTGGAACACTGAGCAAATTCCTTGTTGGAATTTGTTCTTTAATATAAAACAAATCAACCTAAACTGAACCAATCAAAAAAGAAAACAGAAAAAAAACAACCAAGGTCCAGATCCAAAGTTCTGTTCAACTAGAGCAAATTATTTTATTTCTTCACAGGGGGGAAATCTGAAGTCAGAGCATTTTTACTCAAAAGTAATAAGGATACTACTTCAAGTACTGATGCATGTTCTCAGTTCCCACCAAAATCTGCGGTGGTATTTTAATAAGTTCGAGAGAATACATTTTCACATTAGAAAGTTTGAGAATGAAAAATAAGCTTACATATCTTCACAGAAACCAGGGACTTTCTTATACAGAGAATACAATTAGCATGCTGTAAATAAAAATTAGCAAATGCATTACCGAGATGTCTCTGTTCTTTTTCATATTTTGCTTTCGAACTGAAGTTGGCATTGCACTGAACAGATGGGAAAAGAAAAAAAAACAAACACTCAAAAAGCAAAGAAGTCTTTAACCCAGCCTTGTATATTCGAACCTGAAGAGGCTGAGACACGGGTGCAGAGGCACAAAGTGCAGCAGCTCCACTAGATGGCAACACACAGCGTGAGCGTTCCCTGCCTTGCTCTAACGCTGCTTTGCTGACTCTTTCCCCTTTCTCATTGTCTAATCAATACCAATCCTCAGCATGAAACACAAAGACTTATTTAACTGCGTGCTTCTCACTTCTGAAATAATGGCCCGAAGCACTGTGGCCTTCTGTGTTTGATTTCACCCTGTTCTAATCCTGCACTTCTGTTTCATGGATTCAGCACATGCAGATGGCCAAAACAGCAAGGGATACTACTGCTTGGAGCAGGTAATTGTGCTAGAGTGGGTGTAGGTACAGAGCCAAAAAATAAAAAAAAAAGGAAAAAGTTACCATGTTTGCACTCATCATGCATTGCTTCAAGGATAGTTATTTTGCATACACTGAGAATGCCTGATCAGTACTACCCTACCTCTTAAACTGGTAATTTTATCTCCCTACATCCAAAATGCATAGACTTGCCTCAGTGTGTGTCAGCTGCAGAGCTATTCTTCCATGAGGGCAATCACCAACACTCCAACTCATAACTTTGTCCCAGTTTTTAAACCATCAAGAATCTCAGGCACATTGGGACCTAGCTGTAGGAAAATCTCCATCAAAAATTTCAAAACCAGTCCCTCCTGTTAAAAATGCAATCAATTTCTCTCTTCTTCACTCTAGAAAATCCAGAAATGAGATCTGGATATAGTACTGACAACAATTTAAAGTAATTCAAAAAAGTTCTTCCCCTGCAGATCAATCTGTTCTACATGCAAGCAGAATGGCCCTATAGATTGTGCTGCTTTTGATGTCATCTTTGATCAGATTTATTCCTTAACTTTAATCAAAGTGTTTCAGAGCAGCACCTCCCCAAACAACTTCAGAATCAAAACCAACACATTAACTTTTTAAATTTGTGCATCAACAGCAAATGTTTGTTCCTGATTGAAACAATCGTAAAGAGTAAATGTTTTCCTAAAAATAGACAAAGTGCAGCATTAGCTATGGGATACATCCTTCCCACAAGCTGCACTTCTACTTATTAAAAATTCACAGAGTACATAAACTCATACAGCATTGTACAAGACAAACTAAGGCCCCATCTCTGCTCTAAGGAGCTATCTTACACACTCCTTTGTGAGCAGTAGCCATAAGAGTTCATTTCAAGTGCTCCATTTTCATGTCAGTTTTAAAGACAGAGGAACATTAACTGACATACAGAAACATTAAGAAACATAACCTGTGCAGAGCATATGTTAGACAGGATAAGGAGGAGATTCAACAGCTTTGGTCTCCATGCTGCAGCATTAGCCCTGTGATGTTCCAGAGGATATTACATCTTGGTCTGAAATGTTTTGTACAAGGGTTGCTCAGAATGTTATTCCTCCTGTTTTATGATGTTGGCCCACAATGACAGAGGTGGATGTTGATGGGATGGCAGTAGAAGATGAAGAACTTTCCCACCAAAACTCAGTGACATGGTGCTGCATGATAGACTGCAGCAGAGGGGCAGTCTGGCAGAATGGTGTCTAACATGGAAGTGCATATGAAGCAAAGGGGCAGAATTGAATTCCTTCATGCAGAAACAATTGTGCTCATCAACATTCACTGGCACTTGCTGAATGTTTATGGAGACCAAAGAGTGGATGTTGGCACAGTGGAAGATGGACTGAATAGGTAGCATTTTCCTAGCAATAATGCTACCATAACAGCTGTGAAACAGTGTGTATGTAATGGTAGAGACTATTGAAAAGTAGTGTTTTATAGCGGAGAGTTTGTTCTATCAAATAGTGATATTGTGCTCCTTGCATTTGTTGTAAGCTCCATAGAAATAAACAGGAGGCATTACTTTCAGAGCAACCTAGATACAAATAGATTACTTTCTTTGACTGTCTTTGAAAACTGTATCTTGATCATGGCCCCATATCTGTAAAATGTCATGAAGAAACACATCCAGCACAAACATGACACTTAGATACATTCAAACTATTTAAACCACATCCTCAGTCAGCCAATCTGGTTACGTACCAATGCATACTGTGGAACATTTATTTCAGTATATAACTACGTCTCCATTTGGTTTTTGTTTATTGTTTTTATTTTTTTCCCTCCTTCATGATCCTTATTCTGACAAGACTTTCAACATCCAAAGGATGAAAGAACGTAAGTGGGCCTCCTGGGCTGTAAGTGCTGTTGGCTCATGTTCAGTTTTTCATCAATCATGACCCTCTTTAAGTCCTTCTCAGTAGTACTGAGAAGAAGAGTTCTTCTCCCAGTTTGCATACATATCTAGGATTATCTTGACCCAAATGCAAAAGCTTGCACTTTGCTTTATTGAACTTCATTAGGTTCACATGGGCCCAACTTTAGAGTTTATCAAGGTCTCTCTGGATGGGACCTTCCCTCTGCTTTATCAACCACATTGCTCAGCTTGGTGTCATCATCAAACCTACTCAATCTCCTCATCTACATCACTGACAAAGATGTTAAAGAACATTGGTCCCAAGATGGGCATAGAGCCATTATCCACCACCCTCTGTCTGTGACCTTCCAACCAATTCCTTAACCACCAAATAGTCTGCTCCTCAAATCCAAAAGTGAAGAGGCATAACAGAAAGACACCCTTTACTTAACAGTTTCTGATGTATCCTCCAAAGCATGATGCAAGGTTTTAATCTGCATGGGTGACAGCACCCATTTACTTTTATGACCTTGTACAAGTAGAGCAAACAACTTCATTAACACAGTAGTTAGCTTTCCCTGATTTATTTTTTAAACCTACCTTTGCTCCTATTACATCTGAAGGTGCACCTGCCACTTCTGTAAAAAAAAGCCATGAAAGGTCCTCTGACTGGCTTGTTTTAACATCTTCTGGAGGCAGACAGAACAAAACTAAAAAGTTCCACAATTTCTAGATAAGGATAAACTAATTTGTTCACAGAAAGACTCTGTGAACATGTAATAGGTATGGCCAAGAAATACTGATCAAGGATTCCGAAGTGGGGCAGAACCCACGTTGAAGAGCTTCATGATTAAAGATGCTGGAGAAGATGGGAGAAAAAGCTGACAAAATAAAAACAAAAATCCAGCAGATTACGCTTTATGGTTAAACAGAAAAGAAAGATGCATTTCCCTATTGTTTTAAAATGAAGTGATGATACAGAAGCTCAGAGAATGTGAGAGGAAACACCCTATAGATATCTCTGCTGGAAACAATAAAATAGCAATAAAACTACATTTTACTGTTGGGGTATGTACCCACAGCATCTCAGATACGAGATACAGTCAACAAATACTCAAGTAATCTTAGGATGACTTTGAAGGAAGATATCATCTGTGCATTACAAATATGTTTTGTGAATATGCCCATCTAAAAAATATGGTTTTTAGAGTGGCAAACTTTCCAGATGCAAGTGACCTAGCTGGGGGAGTCATCATTGTGCCTCTGTCTGTGTGCATACAAGTTTGGATTGAAGAGTGAGAATGCCACAGCAGAGCACGCAATGCAGCTGGCACTCAATTATTTCAGTGCATGCACAGGGAGGTGATAAATCATTTAGAGCTTCAGGGATTAGGGACTCTTGCCAAACCCTAAAAAATGCTTGAAACTTGATAAGAAAGAAACAAAGAAAAAGTCAATAGTAAGCAAGCTCTATTTCTCCTAACATGGGCGCTATAAATCCAGAAAAATTATCTGAGTATTTTATAGAGTTTACTCCATGCTTAATTTAGTATTCTTCAGCTTGTGCACGAAAATAAAACTGATACAAAATCCTGTTTGTGTATCCAATCATTTCACGGAAATCAGAGAGCTCATAGGTAGAAGTCTCCCTTTATGTTTTTCCAACTGGTATGACAAAGGAAACAGGGTGCTTGCTATGTATTCAAGGTGGAAATTTAAATGCCATTACGGTCATTTTCAACACTGAAGTTTTTAAAAAAAAAAGCAAAAAAAACAACAACAAAAAAACACACATGTACATAATCCCCACACCACCACTAATAAAAAAACAGAGAGAGAAAAGTCACAACAAACTCTGAACTTGCCAAAGCAGCAATTTGTTCTTTTCTGCAAAAGCTGAAGAATTACATTAGGAAATGCTCAATTATAGCTTATGAGAATCTAATGTGGACTCCCTGTTTAGCACCTGCTAACATCTGGTGTCCAGAAATAGACAAGTCCTGTTTAGCCATATGCTTGACATATCTATAGCATGCAAGTAACACTGCAGTGCTTGTTACTCATGGTTTCATTCTCCACATGGTAAAAGCTACAGAAATTCAGAGTTCAGTTCATTCACTCAGAGCTCCCAGTACAAGGTATGATATGCCCAGTGGTCTGTCTGGTGTTTTATTTAAGAAAGAAGTGTTATTTGGACAAAACACACAAGCTCAGCCACTTGGTGCATGTCATTCCCCCAGTAATCCCTGACATCACTGCTGCCGTACAAAAGCTGTTAAGGAGACATCTCTGCCTTGCCCTGCTGTCTCATGCATGAATTTCTCTCTCTGTTTTTAAAGCTGCTTGTGCTCCTTGTCTGCACCTCTGCTTTGTGCAGAGGATCACTACCTGCTGTGTAAGGAAGTATGTCCCTTTCCAATTGTTTTGTCTTCTAACATTTTTTTTTTCCCCAAGTGTTTCCTATACTAGTGTTGCAGGATTTAGTGAACAGCTCCATGCTTGGGTCATGTGCCATGATTCAGGATGTCCTTCAGGGGTGATCTATCTTTCCGAGAAGAACTCACAGAAAAAGCAGCAGCTCATACAAGTGCTGCTTACCTGTCCCATCTTATACACCATATTAATTCATAAGACCTTTCAGTACAGGAAATACCATCATTTTTGTGTATTTGGCAACATGGAAGCTCTGATCACAATCTACAGATATTTGACCAGGATATCAATTCCTGAATGTCCTGCTCTTGGGGAGGATTTAGTGAACACACACAAAGACATCAATTCCAAATGAAGCATTGTGTAATAATGCATATTCTAGAATTAAAAAACAAAAAACAAAAAAAAAGAAAGACAAGGAAAGAAAAGGAAATCTAGTTCTGTAACATCAGCCATCAACAAAGACTGAACTCTGCAATGCAGTATAAAGGAGTATCCTCTCACATGAAAAATACACAACTTCCACAATTATCAAAATCACAAAGTCAAGTATTGAGTTTCTTCTAGAAGAATCCTAGAAGGTACAGTCACATATCATAGTCATCCTGTTTGATATTCTTAGGCATATCAAGCAGTCTGACAGAGGGACTTGTCAAATCTCTGTGAAGAAACTGCTGTGTCTTTTCAAAACAGTGATTTTTCTCCATTCTAAAAAAGCACAGAGAAAGTAAAGACAAAAAAACTCCTTAAGAAGTGGAAATTAAAACTGTAGTAAAGCAATTTCCTTTTGAAAACTTGACAATTGCTCAAGGCATTGGAACAAAGTGGCAAATCCTATTCACCAAAGTATTGGGATCACTAGCAAAACTAAAACAGCGTTGCAGATTTGCATCTTTGGAACAGCTGCCTGGCAAGTAAAGGCAACCAAACACTGTTCAGGCACTCATCAGCCCTGATCTCCTCTTCACAAGTTTGAAAGTACAGAATTCTCTCAAACCCCATAACTATAATCCACAGGTCTGCAGAGTAAAAGGCACATTTTTAGGTAGTAATGAGACATTAGACCTTGATATAAAACCTACTTATAAACATCTTGACTTCCAGTCTGCAAACAAACCTGGGTTGACAGAGCCCTGACTCAGAGTGATAGTTTGTTCTGCCACCAAGAGATAAGTTTTTTCTGCTCTTCCCACACCCACACATACCCTCAAATGAGTCAGGTAAGATCAGTAACTGAGCACTTATCTGGACTCTGCGCTGACCACATACATTTGGGCAACCAACATATCCTTATTCTCACAAGAAAAAAGAAAAATAAAAGCCCTAGATCTCCTTCAATATCCTCCTCCTTAGAAAAAACACTTCAACAGCAGCCAATACACTAAAGCAGAGGTCTGTTTAGCCTCAGGAAAGTGCATACAATAGCTGATTGCTTCCCAACTTGCTCAATCTTGTACTGTTTTCCTCCATGGTCATGAAATAAAATTAAAGATCAATTTAGCTGCCTGGAAGAAGCAAACATATAAATAAGTAATCATAAAATCTAGAAGACAAGACAGGAAGAAACAAAATGAAGCAAGCAAGAATAGCGGCTGAAAATTTAATTCCAGGACTAACTCAAAAAAAGCAAAATTTCTGTCAAATAGCTCTGGTAATGTAAGTCACTTACACTTTTTCCTGGAAGCACTTGTAAGTCACTCATACTTATGTCCTGAAAATGGCAGATTTGTGTATCTTAGACTATGGTTTCTTCAGGAAACCAAGAAGTCTCTACCATGGAATGTTTACAGTCAGTGGGTGTGTTCACACTGCCGTGAGACACTTTCTGCTATAGACTTCCAGACAAACAGTATTTCGTTAGTCAGTGTCTACACACAACTAACCATTGTCCAAGAACTCTCGACTGAGGAATTTACACAAACTTCATGAGAACATTTGCAAAAACGCATGTGACTGCTGGAAGACATGCTTATTTAAACTGCTTTAAGTCAGATCACAAAATCATCCTAGAAAAGATACAACAGAACTAACCTGTAACTCAGGTTTTTCTGGGGAGAATGCTGAATGTGGTATCCTTACATCACTTTTTTCCACATTAGAACATATACATTGAAAAACTAAAAACCCTGCTTTGTTAAGCCAATGACAATGTTCCCATTAACTTCCCTAGAACCAGTTTTCATTGTTATTAAACTAACATAGAAACCTTGTCCTGAATTCTGGCGATTAACAAACATCAAGAACTAATGAAGACAAAAAGGCAACACATTGCTACAAACACGTAGAAAATATTCAGTAGAACTCAAAAGCACCCAAATGCTTATCTTTCTTCAGGACAGCAATCACAGTCTCACCATTGATTAAGCAATGTGTTCGAAGAGTGGAGAAGAGGGAAATGATAATATTAAACAAATCTGATGCCTAGCAATTTCTGTTCTCTTGTACTCATTGTTTATTTTAGAAATTTAGTAACAGATTTATTAAATTCCAGTTCTTAAGCTTCTGTAGCTTCATGGATAACTTATTAACCTGCTAGATAGAAAAAAAATGAACCTAAAAAGAAGTCATTTCTTAATTGGCTGACTGCCCGCACTCCACGTTAAACTTGTACACATAGACCCCAAAGTGTCTACACATTTTGGGTGGGGAATACTCTCTACAGTACATATCCCAAAGGGTAAACATTTGGTGCTGTTTTTACAGCTTGCTGAGTGAGTTTTCTTCATTGCTGAACATGAAAAAAAAACCCAAAGAATAATTCAGAATAAGAAGTACCAAGGACAGAAACAACGTCTTTCTCTACCCTTAGGGCAAAAACTCTTGGCTGTTTGCTGAACACCATGGCTGCAAAGCATCAAGATTTTGTATGTTACATGCTTTGCTAATTTAAGAGGAATTTTTTAGTCACTTCAAGTCACACCAAAATCTTTATGAGATAAACATTTAATAAATAGATCTCAGCTTTGTACCCCTGAAAGAAAAAAAAAAAAAACACAAATAGATGAGCTTTTTCCTCCTTAAGTACACTGTATTGGGGAAGAAATACCCATGAATTTTACTCTATCTCAAAGGAAATGCATATCTTTGGATACTGAGTGGTGGCAAGGAGGCTTCAAGACAGTTATTACAAGCGATTGATTGGGCGGGGGAAGAAAACCGAAACATATAAGATGAGCTTCTTTCAAAGTTGAGTTTGTCTTAAAGGTGAGTTTGTCTTTTCTCCTGCTACTCCACTGTTCTTGTTCCATCAATTACCAGAGCTCTGCTGCTAGTTGCAAAAATCAGATAAGGAAATATGAAACACAGCACCTTTTGACATCTACATTTCTACACCCTCGACTGATTACAGATTTTTTTTCCACACTAACCTCCTAAATCAGCACTGATACCACCTTATCCAACAGTATGTAGCCACTAGAAAAAATAGAAGAGTTGCGTGTTAGCACCAAACCCATTTTGCTGCAGCTGGGAGAAAGGTCCTCAGAATAAAGTATTCTATGACACAAAGGAATAATAATGTATAACAAAAAGAACCAAAACTACACACCTAACACAAGCCACCAAAACCAGTTTTTTATTTAGGATACACTGGGATGAACTTTCCACTTCTGGTTGCTAGTTCTGAGCAATTCGGTCAACATCTGACATTTTCTGAATAAACAAATATATAAGGAGTCATCCATTGATAATGCTACTTTAAGACAGTTCTCAAATCATGTCTACAGATTCTTATATTTGGAGGACATTAGGAGTTTGTATTACTTCAGTCTTGGAAACCTCCATTGCACCTCAGGTGAAGCCAGTGAAGATTCCCACTCCTGGGAGATTTTTCTTCACCTGCAGCCCTGAATTTCTGCTGAGTTTCTGCTGTTTTGAAGACAGACAGAAATGGTTTCATTTCTGAAAAGCATGTTTTTACTCTGCCCATCTGCTTTGTTCCATTTGAGACATGTTTCTCTCCTCACCTTCCTTGCCTCCAATTTTTTTTTTTTTTAACTACCGTTTCTTCCCTCTCTTTCACACCCTCAATATCCAGCCAGCCCTGCTGTGTCATCCCAATAACTGTCCTGGGGAGCACACAGCTAATCCAAACTGTAAAAGCCTACTGAAGTAAATAAGAGTGAGAATTTGAAGAACAGACCTATCTGCGCAAAACTAGAGTTTTACAAAGCCATTTTAAAATGGAACTTCAGACTCTCTTGTCTTAAACAACTTAAGTAATAAGCTTTTTCCTAGAATATGTGTTCAAGTACCTATTTATGAAAGCAGAGGTGAGACTGAGGAGAGGCAGGAGAACTTCAAAGACCTAAGCCACAGGTCTCTCAGATTTTTTGCAAAAAAACACCTGAGGAAATATGTCAAGTGGTGGGTGTTATGCAATAATTTTTCATTAATTTTAATTACTGTCATTCAATAGGATAGTGAACATCCTTAGTCCTTCACCTTCAAATTGCACTGGGATTTATGCCAAATTTCTTCTCCTTCATTGCTTCCCTCAAGCAATATTTAATAATGGAAGCGCTTTAACATGTTTAAATAAGAAGCGTAAATGCCAAACACTTCTAAATGAGAAGGAACTTGCATCTTAAATGGCATACAAAGCCTTTATTCCTAATTCTATAAACTAAAAACATGGGCTATTTGGGATCAAATAAAAGGCTTGATCAGGCTTGAGAAACAAGTAGACAGAGCATACTCACTTCAAGCAAAAAGCCCCTTTTTACAACTATAAATACTGCACACTGACAGTGGAGGGAGAGGAAGAGGTCAAAAAACCTGCAACCAATTCTCCTGACAGTATCTTTTTATTTTGCATAAACTCATTAAATTCTGCACCAGATACAGGTGACTTGAAAATAACAACCTACAGAATAACAACCTACAAAAAAGCCTCCTGAAGCGTGCTCTCTCTTCTCTCCTAATGTATTTAGTTAGTTTTCTGGAAACTAAACACAGGTAATTTAGAAACCAGCACTGTATATTGCAAGGACCCAGAACTATTCCCATGCATATATTGTCGTTCCTTCTCACAGAGCAATTGCTACTGCAGTCACTTCAGATGGATCTGCTCCTGACCCTCCTTCAATTTTTGGCTGACTCAGAGTAGTGATATGAAGCCAAGCTCCATCCTGTACCACATAGGTCTAATATCTTTCAGTAAGGCCCCAGCTGTACATCTTCTGAGATGGAAGAGAACAAGCTGATTTCGTTTATTGACAGCACAGAATGGGAAGGTCTGTGTGTCACCTGCAATTAAACATTGGCCTGGGAAAAGTAATTAATGCTATCATGGAGACCCTTTTGTTATTTAAACTGAAATCTGAATTGAATTTGTCTTTAGGTGAAATACCACCCAAAAGCAGAACTTATATCACTTACAACACTCCACCACCTGCCAGTTTTACGGATAGCTTTTTTTTTTTCTGGTAAAAAAAACTGCATGGAAAATAGGTTGAAATGTATATGAAATGAAACATCTGTGTTTGGGTGGTTCAACTATCCCATTACAAGCAATCAGGTAATATTATTTCAGAACAAAAATTACATTAATTTCAACTCAACAGTTCCAGAACTATACTTTTTGATCATTTGAAAATTTTGGCTGGTGTAAAGTCATAAGTCACCAACACTAGCTGAAAACTATTGAAACTAGCTGTGGCCTGTGTGTTGAACTGTCCCTTAGGGATTCACTTGGTTCTGTTCACAACAGAGTTTCTGCTCTGCTAGTTGCTTCAGTTTTTCAGACCACAATCAGACCTAGAATTTTCAGTACCGAAGAGAAGAAAGATAATAGCATAACCTGGAAATGCTTACAGACTTCGCCACAGGGCAAAGGAGATCTATAAAGATCTATACTGTCACAAGATGGCAACAAGAATGGGATGCTACATAAATAACAATGAAATTTGCATTACGTAGAATTAAAAAAAAAAGTAATCAAGAAATCTCAGAAGATACAGGGAGAACAACAGAAGGTATCTTCTGTGCTCTCTTTGAGTCATATTCAATAATGCAGAAATTAATTTTCTGTAGAGTGGAAATGTTTCACTACACAAGTATTTCATATGAGTATCTGGTAGCATAATATTAAACTGCGTGAGCTGGATGTGAAGTGGTTCTGTATGCTGTATGTATTAATAAATAATTATTGTAGAGGTAGCATAGATAATATCATCAACTTCCCCCATTTCTGTGTTGTACTCTCTCTTTTGTAACAGTTTCTACATAGATCCACGGATCAAATACAAGTGAGAATTTTTCACATCCTGCTTATCAACTCTCTAAATCCTTACAGTAACTATGAGCATGGAGCATTTTCATATCAAGCTGTGTTGTTTGTTTACTTTTGCATGACACACTAAAGCATAGCCTCCAAGAAACGTAACAAGGTCACTCCTTCACTGGTACTCTTTGTAGCTGTTTGGCACAGAGATTTGGACATGTGAAGAAACATCTTTCAGCATCAGCAGATTTAGAAAATACACACTCTGCTTTGAAAAATGGGAAAATTGATCCTGCAGGGCTGTTTACTTCATCAACACACCTTTAAGTGTTATCAGGGCACCTGCATGTTGCATAATTGCTATTTCTCTCTCAACCAAATATTAGTGAAATTTGTAAGCTATAACCAGAGTGAGTGGTACAGCCAATTTTCACAGATCATATTGAAATAAAGATAAACTTTAGTTATCAAGATCTACTCTGGAGTATACCTGCTGTCTTCTTTTATTACATATCCTCTGTATTGGCAATACTTAAACGTAGCTCATTTGAGCGTGCATGTTTAGCTGGTACGTACCAGCCAAGTTTCCAACCCGGTTTCCCTTGTGTTAAATTTTCTTACAAACTCACTAAAAATTATACAGAAAGATTAGGTCGTTCCTTGCAGTTTTTGGAAGATAGATTTGTTTGCTTAAAAAAAAAATAACAAAACAACCTTTTTTCTCTCCATTAAAGCAGTAGTAGCTCAACACACAGTACCACCAGGGAGAAAGAACTCCTAATGAGTCATATATTTATAAGGACATAAAAATAAAAATAACAGTTTGGAGATAGCTCTACATCTACAATCACAGATTCTAAGGGGTTTTAAAAGAGAATTAAGTATTGCTAGCCAACATCTCCAAAATTAAAACAGTCTACTTCCTTGACCTTCATGAAGATAATCATCTACTTTTCTTGATCTCTAAATTGATCCTTCTCATTGTCAAAAGTTATAGCCTCCTTTCCCCAAGGCATAAGTCAAAATCTAACCTGGCAGCAGTCACATTAGTAGGAATGCCCCCTTTGCATTAAACAGTACATTTTCACAGCATGACTAAGTTTCTAGATTCACATAATTGAAATGCTTTTTCCTCTTCTAGTGTGCCCACAGTCTCCCAGATTTCTTTGTTTAGATGTCATGTTTTTTTATTATCAACATACATATAATGGAAACTAGAAGAGCTAATCAAAGGCAAATGCAAGGAGAAATTCTTGTTGACATCTCATGTGTTTCCCAAAGAACTATGAAAGCCTTAAAATTCTTTGAAGAGATGACTTCCCTCGCTTTTTGCCTCACATTAATACAGTTCCCTTGATCTCATCTTTTTGTAAAGTACCCTACTGCAAGCTAAAGCATACAGCTGTGCCATCTCTCCAAAAGTGGCCCTGATCTTTATCAGTGGACCAGCTTATGCTCTATTTTCCCTGCACATAAGATGGAAGACTTAGACAAATAATGAAAAAGTCAGAATTTAAACTTAGACTAAAAAAATAGGTCTTTTTTTGGCTCTAATAAAATCTTTCCCTTCCATACTTTCTCCTATTCCTGCTGAAATTATTTCAAAACAAGATAAGAAAACCTCACAAAACTTTGAAGAGGTTAAAAACCAACACAGCTTCTCCTATCACCACACTCCAGGCCGAATGTTATGACCTATCTCATTAGTCTCAGACTGTGGGCTCAGTGTCTGGCTTTGGGTGTATCTTCAATTGAACATTGATAAGATGCTACCTAACAAAATGAGCCACTGCTTAAATCTTTTCATAATATAATGGTGAAATGGTAGAACAATTGCCAGAATGAATGAATAAGGATGCTGAAGGGCATGCAATGGTAAATAGATATTTTCATGTGACTGATCTGAGTGAAAACTATATTCCAGGTTATTGAATAGCCTGCAGCCATAAAATTGAATAGCAATTGTTTGAACTAGATTCAGCAATACCTACCACAATCCAATAATGAAAAAAGACCTGTGGTGTCTTGAATTTTTTTGGCTTAAGATTGTTGAATGTTGTATTTTTAGAACAGCAATAAAGACCTTCTACATTGCTCATGAAACACTTGCCAGAAGTTTAACCAGGTAGAACGGTTAGTCTGGTTAGTAAAGAACTACAGCATGAAAAGAGCTTGGGCTAGCTATACTTCTATGTGGTACTAGGTATAAATATAGTCTAATTTAAGGTTATCTGAAGTCAGTAGAGGACTTGCGCTGTCTTCACTGGACTGTACTCAAGTCTATTTTCTAGCCTGGTAAAAAAGCTTCAAAATTAATCTTTCTTCCTAGAGATTACTTTTTGATCTGGAGGTGCTTTCCACTGAAAGTAACTTAAAAACACAAGTGTTTCATATGTTTGTGTGTTTTATACAAGAGACAGATTAAAAAAATGTACAGATTCACCTCAAAAGTTTTAGGAATGCCTATAGGAAGTCTGCGTGACCTTAAACATCTACTAGAAGTGCACTAAAAGTTTGATTCTTCAGGAGTAGTTGATGCAGAACAACACCTGATGCGGTCACTGGTTTCACAATCTGCTATTAACACCAAAGCACAAGAACGTAAGCATACATGCCAACATACAGCAGCTTTATTACTTAGAGAAAGTAGAATACACATTTATCATGGGCAGCACTGGCACATCAAAGCATAGATTACATGCCATGGTAAAGCTACCCAAACTTAATTGCTTTGTGGTTAACATCAATATCGAAAAAAAAAAAAAAAGAAAAAAAAGATTTGGGCAGAACCTTGTTTTTATTCAAACAAGATGACATAGGCTCATGCATCAGAGAGGAAACAGCAAGGAGAATAAAAAAGAAATAAGAAAGAAAAGGAGTGACTTGAATCGCTTTTCCTGTCTGTTCTGTGCAGGCCTTGTTCTTTCTAATAAGTAATGTCTTAAAGAAAGCAGGGAGCAAAATGCACAGTACAAGGAAGGCATTACAGTGTGACTGTGGAGTAGTTGTGGTTGAACTCAAGCATTCATAAGAAACAAGGTTAAAAATCTGAGCTCCCCTATCATGCTGAGATGTTGCTTAGGATCAATAGTCACTGATCAGAACATATGCAGAACGTGCTTTGTAGAAAAAGAAGAGGGAAAACAAAATAAAACAAATATAAATTCCAGAAAACACACATGATGTACAAGATTCATACATCTACAGCCACTAAGAACAGCATGTATTCAGAAACCAGAAAGAGAGACATCAGTATCCAGGAAAAGACCTCCAAAACAACAAACACAATCTGAACAAAAGCAAGACGGTATGAAGAATCAACTATTTTCTGACTAAATTGCTTCAGAAATCATGCAGGTCTCCATAACCACAAAGCAGATGATCAAAGAATAGCACTATAGCCTTCATATTCCCTATTCCTAAGCATTGTAGCATGGCACGAGATGGTAAGTGTAAGAGAAGACTCAACAGACAGACATCCCTCCCTCCCCACACATTGTGGAAGGGTTTCATCACTCCTGCTGGTAGTCAGCTACAAATTTCATTATTACAGGAATTGTATGTTGTACAATCAGAACTATTGATTTATCTAGAATGGAAAGCTCCTCAGAACTAGATACCAAACAAAACTGGAAAAATACTACTACGGCATTGAATAACTCCAGACCTCCACTAAATATTCACTCCTAACAGGCTGAGATGTAAGGGTTGAAATTCCATTAACACTGTTGGTTTTCCATGGACAAGGGTATATAAGAATGGAGCAGACTGCAACCCTTTCTAATCCAAAACAATATCTGACACTGAAAACCCATTCTTTGGAGCACAGAGCTCAGAAAGGAAAATCACCTGAAAGACTCATTTGCTTCACCGCTCACTAGTTGCACACCACAGGAAGAAATCAAGCTATTAGACTGGACCTGCACAAAACACTAGAAATGCCTGCCCAGCCCTGGAAACCCCCACACTGAAGCTCAGCTGAGGCAGCAAAGAGCACTGACTTCACCTGCACCCAGCAGCACCTGTGCCAAGAGCCCATTAACTCCAGGTGCTGCATTTTATCCTCCCAGCTTTCAATTAAGGAGTCAGACAGAAAGGTAAAAAGTAAAAGAGAATAAAAAGGAGAATAAAAAAATGCAGCGTACAGAGGCATCTTTTTTCTCCTTATATCATTGCCAGTGGCTTCATGACAGTCAATTTGTTATTAGATTAGAACATAATTATTAAGAAATATTTTAAAACTGAAGCACAGCTCAGAACTACTCTCTATTGCCCTCACAGTCCTACAAGGTTGCTTGCAAAGTGTGTAATTTTGTGATAAGAGCACTAAATGTTTTGTGAGATATTAAAAGCTATTTTTCATTATTGCGTATTTATAGTTCAGTCTTGAGTCTAAATTTAGATTTATCTGAATGTAGGCTGATAAAATTGTGGCATCTGTAAACATACTAGATCTGGCATTAGCAGGGAACGCCTAACATTTGAGTGTGCCAATTATTCTTGGAAAAAACATTGCTAGGAATTTATATGCATGCGTGTTTTCAAAAGAAAATAGGAGTTTTCAAATCCATCATTTTATTGCTACCTGCACATAACCTGCAGTAGGCATAAGCTGCAGAATAAAATACAGTACATGAATAAATATGAGATGATAACAACAGAATGCAGGGTGTAGGCTGGGTGCTCTCCTTCCTTACATGTAATGCACCTGAGCAGCATTGTATGGTGTAGTTTTCTTACACAACACAACATCACACCTGAGCCAGAACCCCACATAATGTTTTAGCTCTTTGCTGTGGTGCCCAAGATGTGACAATAACTTACATTGCTATCTGCAGTGTGTTTGAAATGAATTAAGAAAGTCTCACTACTTAATGCACATAATATATATAAAATAGATAAATTACATTTCTAAAAGTCATTTCAATCATGAGACAAATTAGACAAGCTAATTTATACAAAGTCTTGATAGCCAGGGCCATAAATGTTTTCACTGAAACACAGGACTGACACACATCCTGTAGGCACAAGCTGCAGTTGTACAGTTTGGCTCTGAATGCTTTCATATTCATATCTACTAAAATAGCGTTAGGATGGCTGATAATGAAACATGGTACTTGAAATAGACTTTTGGCTGTTGAATACATATTACTTAGTCATCCAATAATGTGTGCTTTTGTAGAAACCATTATTATCAGAATATTTTTTGCAATGTCCAAGGAACATTTTACAAACTAGTTACCTCTCCAAGTTTACTCATAAGCACTTTGTAAGTGCACCACACTGCTGAAAAGCTGCCTTATTGTTTTCACCTGCTGATGGCTCAGTACCCACTGAGTTCCATCTACTGGAAACTATTGAGTCAAAAGTACTGAGGAATATCACCCCAGTCTTTTGCATGCAATTAGCTATAAAAAGCTGGTATCTAAAGTCACCATATCCATGAAGTCAACCTCCTACAAATACCCTAGGGTTTGACATTTGTCTATGTGAATTAAAAGAGCAGGAAGAGTGAAGGAACACTTGCATTTTCTATTTTCAAGAGCTGGATTTAGTCAGCCCTATTTACAGAAAAATCGATGGAAAAAGACTTGAAATGTAATTTCTGAACTCAGTGCTCTACTGTGAGAATCTCATTCAGGGTAATTATTTTTTTTTCTCCAATTTTGTTAGCCCTCTCTTAATTGCAAACACTGAGCCAAATTTATGAGGCTGAGCAAAGCTGTGCTGTTTACATCAGTGTTTAAGAGCAGCGTCCACCTCAGAGCTCACATAACAGTAACAGCATTTGCTAAGAAATTTCCAAGGGAAAACACCCTTTTGATTGTAGCAGGGGCTGTGGGGAAGCTGATGGGCAGGCAAAGAAGTCTGAGGAGGAAACGCATTGAAGATGATATGCCTGAGGAAAAAAAAAAAAAGGTTCCCATTTGGATTTGCAATCATATCTCACTATTTGTAGGAAGCTAAAGAACTACACACCCTGCTGTAAGGAGGGACATGAAACTCCCTGTGACATTCTAGCAGAAGACATTTGTCAATAGAAACAAGAGTCTTTCCTAAGGAGGAAAGAAACTAGGGGTTAGTGCTAACGGAGGGCTGCAGACTAGAAACAGGGCTAGAGCACGGAGCGGTGGGCTATCCTAGAACTCCATTAAACTGCTGTCTTTAGGAAAGTAATTCTTAGCATTCTGATTCCCTAATCTGTTAAACCAACTCTTATCGAGGAAGAAAAATATATATCAACTTATTTCTTCTTGTGTTTGTTTTGGCTCCTACACTTCCGTGCCAGTGCCTGTCTCCCGTGGTAAACACTCTGCTCCTCCCTGCCCAGCAATGCTCTTTGTTGCCAGATAAATTACGCTACTGGCACTTGTGCTAGGAATACTCGTGCTAATGTAATCCCACAATAAACAAAGCAAGAGCAACACTCATGGTACCCCTACCTAGTTTTCAGACAAACTTCTATCCGGTCTGGAAACGTGCAAGTTGGGAGCAGCAGTGTCCCAGTGGTGGCAGAAAGGAAACTCCTATAAGCTTCCCCAGGTACCTGCCAGGGAAAGCCAGCCCTGGCAGAGCTCCGCAGAGAAAGCTCCTTGCAGGGTTTGCACACAGGACTGCATCCCATAGCCTCTCTGGGATTCTGCTTTCTAAAGTAGAAAGGTGGTAAATTGAATAGAAGCTGGGGCTGGATCCAGCTGGCTTGCATTCACTCACAGCTCTGCAACTGACTGCGCTCTTACAGGGAGGTTTGCGGCCACATGGCTGCTCCATCAGAAACTGTGTATGATGATATTCACCTTTGCAGCTGAGTTGAGGGGCGTAGTTTCATAATTTGCACTGGAATTTTCACATTAAAAGGGCTATAAGTACATCAGCTACAATATTCCATTTACCTCTGGTTGTGAAGTGAGATAGGGAAAAGTAAAAAAAAAAAAAAAGCGTTAATCAAGTGCTAATCTTGCTGCTAATTATTTTAACTGCCTCCACTTGGGATTTCTGTGTATGTTTCTTTTACTTTCCTCCTGTAAATGAGAGTAAAACGTACAAAAGGGCAGGTATTTCCTCCTTCCTGGTTTTACCCCACCTATTTATTGGGCCATACCACATGCCTGGGAGTTTCATAATGGGAATTGGAAATGGAATTAAAGAAAAGGAAATTGCTACAAATGAAGCAATTTCCTGGGTGTAAACTGTGCTGGTAATTTTGAAGAACATACTTAACATGAAAACATATTTTGTTCTGTCAAGAGAGTGTGATGATTTGTTGTTAGATACTATTTAGCCGAGAACATTAACAAATAACTTCATTATGATCACTGATGACATAAAAGACCAAGGGCTGAACAGTGAAGTCCTAATTTGGGCAGAACTCCAGAACTTCAGTGACACTTCAGTCTGAGTGATTACTTCAGTCTGAGTAATCGCATTAAGATCTGGCCTTAACAAGTTCCAGCTCTAATGTATAACAATATACCCTGGACTAAGTAATCAAAAATCCTGTAACATACTTTAAAACCAAAACAAACAACAAAAAAAACCAAACACACAGACCGAGATTCTTGGAGCCAAAACCCACTGACTTCCAACAAACATAAAACTTCTTGCAGAGTACTACAACACCATTTACACAGCACAGTGACCGTGCTAGGTATTTCCTAGGATCTCAAATGCACAACTTCAATAGACACTATGTACTTGCCTCATCCAGCTTCTGTGAATTAACACTCTGGCTGAATCATTTCAGGGTGCTGCCTGTATTAATGACCTCCAATAGCTCCTATTCCCATGGGAGCTTCATAAATCCCTAAGTAGAACTGCCCCCTAGGAGACAGGCCACACATACCGTTCAGTGTGTCTGAGTTACCCAAATTCATATGAAAATCCATTCTAATATCCTTCTGGAAATATAATTTTAGGCTTCTACTCATCTAAAGTTCTTTAATTTCTCTCACATTTATTATTATTATTTGTGTATTTTTTTTTCTTTTAGAAATTCTTTGAAGACTACTGGTTGAATTTAAAGGCATTCAATTCCATTTTCGCCTTTGCCCTTATAATGCATGTGGCCTGATGAATAAGTACACCACACAGGCATAAAACTTCAATGTCCAAAGCTATCTGAGAACATATACACTGCAAAGTTTAAATGAATTTCACCACCACAGACTTGACATATCACTGAGACATGATAGTTAGTTAGTTGGCTGCCACAGCGCTAAAACTAAGTCATACTTCAGCAATCTTGGATGTACTAGACGTAAGAAAATCATTCATCCAAGAACAATCAACTTTTGGAAACCATTCACTGCTGCTATAACTGCGCACAATGCACCAGCAATTAGTTGTGCATCGTTGCTTTCAAATTGCACAAAGCTGACTGCAATGGGAGTGGTGACATTTGTTAAACTAGCTTTTGTGTGAAATAAGAGATCACCTGGAGGAGGAATATTACTGGAATTTATGTTTCAGGTCATATCTGGGAATTTACATTTCAGTTGCAGAATGTCTCCACTTGGCTTTCACAACTAATGATGTCATAGATCAAAGGTACAAGATATCTTAGAAAGCCCTGCTGGAGACACACAATGAATAATTCAACATTTGTGGACTAGTTCCTACTATCATTTGTACATGGATTAATAAAATGTGATTCCATTGAATTCTAAAGGAATTCTGGTGTGAAGGCTGTCTAAATGAAATAAACTGCAAAAATGGTTTTACTACCTTCACATCAGGTATCAGGCCCATATTCAGTCTACTCTACTTAGATGAAATAAAAACTATCTTCTACAGTCCATAGATAGAAAGGGGAGCAGAAAGAACATGGCAGACTACACTGAAAACCAGGATAAGCTCCTAGCTCAAGAACTGCAGTGCAACATTTGATGATAGATCAGATTAATTCATAACATACACATGAACATGTAGGTCGGAACAGTAACGAAATGTCTGTATTTGGATGAAGTACTCATGAGAGCACTGTGATTTTCTTTTTTGGGAGTATTTTGCAATACCAGGAGGAAACAAGTCTGGTAATTTTTTTTTATAATAGGCTTCTATGTACACCTAGAAAACAAACAACATTCTTAGAAAAAAAAAATCAGTGAAGAAGCAGATATTACAGGCTCAGTTACAGCCACTACAATTGGATTATATCTGGCACCCTCCAAAGAGTGTACACAATCTCCATGTGTGGATGTACATGTCAGTCTTTACTGCCACATTCATTAACCACTATTCATTAACCACTACTACATTTGGCTTCAGTCCCAGTTGATCCCTTTGCATGTTTTCCCAGTTAGATTTGTCTCATGAGTTTCCTGAAGAAGGGAGAAAAGAGCCAGCAGAACCTAAAAAACTATTGGATGAAAACAATCTCTAGCAAGGTGTCTTGTTTGCTGACTCATACAAGTAGAATGATGTTATCTTCAAATATCAGAAATCTAATTATTCGTTTCATATAAACCTAGAGCAATTTTTTTTATTACGTTTTTTAAAAGGTTGGGATTCATATCACTCTTCTTCTTTGTATGGGAAACAGTCAAAATGCAAACACTAAATAACTTCATCAGTCTGGCGAGGGTTGTGTACAGTTTACACTGAAGAATGTGGACCACTAAAATGGGTGCACATAAAGTCTATATGACTGTATGAAATCAAATTCGGACATAAAAGATCTAGATACCTTGATTTTTTTGTGTTGTAAAACTGGAAGCCTCTTATAACTAGGTTCACAGCACTTAGATAAAGACAGACCTCATAGATTTTTAACAGAATTCAAATGCACTGTAATTATAATTCATGTAATTTTTTTTGTTTGTTTGTTTTTACTGAATAAAAACATGGAAGCAAACTAATGGCAGTATTTTCTATTTAAATTTTGAAGTGCATCTTCAATATTTGGATTTCTGTCTCCAGTGAAATCAATAAGAACAACAGGAACTTAAATATGAAATAATTGAACTGCTTGTAAAAATACACAGGTTTGATACAAAAACACCTACTAATCAGCAGGCTGAAAAAAGGAAAATAAAATACACCGTTATTCTCCCAGCCTCAAGTGATTTGTTACTCAAGGTTTTACAAGCTCAGATTGAAATTCAGGTCAAATGCTTGGGAAGTAGCTTTGCTCACAGCTCATTGTGACTCCTGAGCTGACTCATCCTGACCTGACTCACTTTACCCTGGAAGGTTAATCTATGAAAGGCTCTTATCAGTCCTGTTTCTGGAAAACAATACGTTCTCTCTCATAGACCTCTGATAGCATCAATAAATAACAGCTCCAAGGGAACTGCCATCTATAACTCAGAAGTTGAGGACATCTTCACAGTTCTTACACAACATTTTGTGAAATAAATTGAAAATCATTTCTATTTCAATGATCAAATGGCTCTTCTCTCTGAATGCTCTAATAGATTTCTTTTGGTCTCGATATCAAGTACACTTTTCAAAGCTCTGGTGATATAACTCAGCGGTTTCTCTATCAGTTTATATCTGCACAGATACCAACCTCTGCATCCAGGGCTCTCCTCCCTGCCTTCCTTTTTGCTCTTTTTCCTTCTAGTCTCTCACTTTTCCTATCATGACCTTCTCTCTGTATCTTTCCTTTTCTGTCTCCTCCTATTCTTGTCTTCACTTCTTTTACCCTTCTGTCTATCCTAGAGACAACTTCCCCCGTTTCTAAGCCACAGTTGATTTTATCTTCTTATTCAAATCCTTCCTTCAAACACTCTCCTTCCCTAAAGTTATCTAAGAACACTTTACTGCAACTCTTGCAACCTCATCCAAATGATTCTGATCTTTCATTTGCTGTTTTATATGTTGCTTTAAAAATGGCCTATCCCTCTGCTCTTGGAAATTCCCGTGTATCCTTTTATATTACTGCCTTTGTTTTTTCTTGCCTATTACCTTTTTCACTGACACTACACAAATGAGTAATACATTTGGAAAGTTAATAGAAAAGCCCAAAATTATTTCAGACCATTCGGTAGAAGCAGTAAATAAGAAGCAATTAATATCATCATTTTTAGTTTGAATATATACACTATCCACAAGTCTGGCAGTTCAAAGGAGAGCTAAGAACTATATCAGTAGGCTGTTTTGTTTTGAATAATTAGTTTTATACAAGAACATTGATCAAAGGCATTGGTAGCAAGTTTACTGAACTGTTCATCATGTACAAAGACCCTGGAAAATTGCTCAGACCTGAACTCAGCTCAGCGAAAATCAGGTAAGCCATAAATAATCAGAGTTAAAGATGAACTGTCAGATCTGAACAAAGGAATTCCACAGACAGGAAAGAATGGCTACAGTCTCAACAACAATGGATGTTTTTTAATTAGGACCCTTGCTGGACTTCAGAACTTCAGTGTGCAATGTAGTGGCAGAGTTGTACCATACACACTCCAAACTACCACTTACCTTGAGGCTGCAGCTACTAATAGATGTGCTGTAGAAAACAAAGCAGACTGGCTTCCTCATTTCATTTATCAAAATTCATAATTTTTGAGGGAGAAAGAGCAGGTCATTCATGTGAATGCTATCCAATGACAAAAGGAACCTACAAAGACAGAAATGCAAGCTTTCTTAATATCATCGCACTTAACAAAAAGAAAGTGAAATATCAAAAGTTGTGGGGAAAAGTTCATAATATTCTGTTGAAAACAGAGAAAACAATTCAGGCCTTCTGGAAGAAGTTCTTTCCTTCTCACCCTGCTGAGGCATGCAATAAGTTTAGTAAATATTTATCTTCTGTATTTTTTGCACATCTACAACTAGATAATAAAAGGTTAACCCAAGAGGAATTAAACATTAATATTTATCCCATGGAATCTTCTGTATTTTTGAAAAATCTGGCACAATGTACTTTTTTGTTTTTCTGAACTGTTGGCAAAAGATTCATTGAGGACAGTTTGTGACACCAGTTCATGCTCTGCAGACACGCTTGGTACGGAAGTAAATGGAAAGCACTAATTCGTTTAAGTGAGCAACTGTCAGAGGCCAGTGACTTTTGACCCTCACTGATCAGACTGAAAGTAAAGAAACTACATAACTCTGCCAAACTTTTGAGTCACTCTGAATAATGTTCAGTACTACACTGTTTAACCCTGTAGAACAGCTGATTTAAATGTATATGTAACAGCTTACTGTACATGCTTCTCATACTTCTAATTAAATTCTAATTAAACTGGTTTTCCACATCCATAAGACACATTTCCAATCTAAACTAAACCAAAATGTCAATTAATTCAACAACATGCCTGCTGACATCACTGGAAGTACATTAAGTCCTTGCTTCTTTTTCTGGGGATAGGGAGGGAGCCACAGATGTTAACATGAAAATTGTTTCTAAAAACTGTTTGTTTGTTTTTTTCCTAATTAGTAGCACAAAGAAAAATAAATTAAAGGTCAAAATAGAAAACTAGATACTGCTTGAATTACTTACTAGTCCCTAGTAACAGTTACATTAATAGCAGTCACCTTTCCATTTCAAGGAATGGAGCATACAGTAGCATTAGTCCTCTTTTCATGTCACCAATCTACATACTAGGTAGTATTTGTCACTAAGAAAATGTTATACTTTTTCATTCTTTGTTGAAGTTCAAATTCGAGACAAAACTCCAAGGAACTGAATTTGACCTTGAACTGAATCCAAATATTTGGCTTGTGCACTCCCAGTTGAAAGAAAAATCAGGGATCCTGGCTCAGGGGTGAAATGGAAGCCTTGTTTGAACTATAAAATTAGAGCAGCTTGAGAAAAATGATAGGAACATAAATTAAAAGTAAATCATGAAAACAATGAAGTTTAAAAAAAATAAAATCACTTTCCGTTAAAAGTCAATTATTTTGCTAGAAGGTCAAATATATTTTCAGTAATAACACTGTTCACCAGTAGACCATGAAGACCTGTACATGTCTAAAATACGTAGATCTTTTAATATGTGCAACAGAAACTGAATGTTGGAACTGTGTCAAACAGTCTCTGCAAAATTACAATGCAAGTTTGACCACATGAAGTAATCAAAGTCTCAGTTTATTAAAATGTGTTATTTATGACTTACAGAAAATATTTCTTGTCTGCAAAAGAATAATGAGTTAAGAATTAACCCTTTTTAATAGTAAACGTTTCTTCTTTTACATTAAACTTACAAATAGTTTTATTTACAAGGCAGACAAAACAGAGATGCCAAGTCTCCCACATTACCATCAGCTGGATTCACTCTCTAACAAATAAATCTTCTGATTCACACAGTCTTTTTACAGAACCATAATGCCCTACCCTGCTGGCTAGCGTTGCAGACATTCACTCTGTAAAGATTACCTTGGCTGCTGGCACTGTATGACACTCTGTCATAGCTACAAGTGAGCAAACAGTGTTTTGAAGGGTTGCTTTAAAATGGTTAATGGTTGTCTTAAACCAGTGTTTCTCGAGATCTTTTGTCAAAAGTAAGATAAAATATGTTGAGTTCTCCCGATCAACTTAATCAGCATGAACATAGATCTCCTCATGGGAAAACAAAACAAAACACCAAGCTTTCATAATCTCATTTTTTCATTTTTAGGGTCTAATCCTTCTGTTCACAATTACATCCTAGCCAAAAACTTAAGGACCAGTACAACACACTTCAGCCCTGATGCCCCTTAAATCTGTACAGCTGCAAAAGCAGCATTTTGAAAATTTGGTTCCAGCTCAGTTGATGTGAAAAATTCACATCCAAAATTTACTTCTACAAACACACAGCAGTAAACCACTGCCATGGCAGCTTACTCTTCCAGCCTGAAGGCAGAGTTGAGATTTCTTCCTATACATCTCAGTCTCCTACGACTGCTTGATTAATACAGACAGGAAAAATGGAGCAAAAAAGTCAGTTTTTGATATTCCTCTGCTGTCTTGGACTCTAATCCTGCAAGGAGCCTCAAGATGTGGCATTACTGCATGGCAATACTGCCTGATTGAGGAAGCTGTGCACTACCCATATGTGGACACGCTCTCACCTTCAGCTTTTCAGCAAAAGTGGAAAAATATATTTTTACATGAAAAAATAATGTAGGAAAAAAACAACACACATTTTGTCTTGAACACAGTTTATATCGCAAATCGTTACACTCGAAGATTTCCTTACTAGGGTTTCCTAATAAGGACTGCTTGGTTCAATATCACATGATAATGTCAAGTGACAGCCAGGTAACAACCATGTTAATATGACCAGCAAGCCCCAAGTTTATACAGAAAAACTGAGAAGTAGTGGAAGATATCCACTGCACTCTAAATTCATGTATTTAATACACAGAAACCAAAGGAATAATTTTGAGTACATAAAGTAAGCGCTAACTTACATTGCAATAAGGAGATAGTTTCAAACAATTTTTCCATTCTTGCCCATGTTAATTAATAAAAGAAAAAGGAAGGGCTAAAAAGACATGCAGATAGCCTTTGCTAGGCTTAACACAGCAGGGTCAATCTGGCAATGCCAATGGTATGAAAGAAAAGACTCTGAGCATCCAGTCACATTTGTACATAGTTTTTAAAAAGCATTTCAAGTCAGTGTTTAATTCAACTCGTTTGGTTGTATTAAAGGGTTACATAAAGTGTAGAGTTAGGCAAGGAAATAGCTTCAATATAGTGATTTTGATGTTGTTAGAATACAGGAAGATGCTTTTAACAAATAACACTTTGTATTGCATCTGTTCAGTGAGGTTTTTGGGGTTCTGTTTTTATTTCAAAGGCATAATATTGAAATGATAGTGGGTTTAACACTTTCCAAATGCTTTCAAGTCTGAATACTTCAGACCTGATGTAAGTCTTCCCTTAGGGATTTAATGTATTTAATTATCTCTGAAGTTTTATCCATCATAATAGCTAAGTGAAATCATTGCTCTTGTACAGAACAAAGAGAAGCCAAATATATAAATCAATATTTGATTTTTTAAAGTTATTTACCAGAGCAACACATGACAGTCATTGAAACAGTAAAAGAGTTCCTAATTATTTTTAGAAAAAGATAACAAAAGGACATTTTTTTGAATAATACTAATTCTTTCAGAGAGGCAGAAATATTCTCAAGCAGCAAAGTGGGGGGGGGGGGGGGGATTGG